>JAPYZC010002203.1:0-36294 GCA_030522665.1 Ichneumoninae sp. A BG-2022a
CGGCATTTCCCAAATTCTCATAGATCACAGTACAAGTATTCGCTTTTATATGTAAGTACAGAAGTATAGAATTAAGGAATGGTGGCGCGGCCTCATAAAAGAGTCTCCTTCTGCACAGAAGCCACAGCCAATGGTACAAACTACCTCCCAAGACTCAGAAAATGCTACAATTGATAACGATGAGTTGTAACGTACCTTGCCATCTAACAGCCGGGGATATACTTGACATATCCTTGCAAACTTTCGGACTGGTAGGAACGATCGTTCTTTCATTAGCGCCGCCTAAAATTTGCTTACGACCGATAATTTGTCATCATTCAATTATGAGTGCATTTGTATATTTCAGACATTGCGAACAGCCGTGTCATACTTTGCGTTTATGCGTTCGACACAAGGAATATAAACATGTGAAGATTCAAGCAATTATATGGTTTATTAGAACAAAATGCAACTGTTATAGTTGCATAGGTAGAGTTGTTATCTGGTAGTGGTACAGATAGTGCTGAGTGGTAGAGATATAAATGTGCCATTTTGTTCATGAATATTGAATACGAAAAATTGCGTTTAAAATAAAGTACTAATTTTGTATGACATTTAAAAAAATTCAAAATAACAGAAAATTGAAACCGTTCGATCAAGTCTCTTCAAATTTATCATTGGGCGATTGCCCAATGATCACTATTAAATTTGAAGAGACTTTTACAGATGGTGTATGATTATACTCCATCTGTAAAACCTTTTGCTAAAAAATTGTAAGCGCTAGAATACACACAGACATTTTTGCACGCACGCTCGCGCATCCATCCGGAAATTTCTCGAAATATGATTTTTCGATGTTTTGGAATATTCAGAACACGTTTTCATTAAAATCTCCACACTTTTTTTACACCAAAAAAAAGTTTCCTCTATTAGCAAAACATACGCAAAACATAAAGAAAAATCGATCTGCAATATATATTCAAAACTGGGATTTTCTTCGAGATGAGAACACGAGCAATAAATCATTTTTTATACGACTTTTTTTACCGGTAAAGTTTTTTTAAAAATATTTGAGCCTGAAATCGTCACCCTCTCCCTCCTCCGCTTCCCCCTTTAATGCAACTAATAGTACCTTGATTAGATTTGGAACTGTCAGAAACATTCTCCAGTCGGCTTGGCCACCGGCGCACCAGCTTACACCGCGAGCCTCGATAAAGGTGCCGATGGCGAACTCCTCCAGAGCACCACTTCCGGCGACTAACGAGTCACCGAGACCTCCAACGATGTCGATATCGCCTGGCCGGAGACGGTGAACGTCGTCCGGAGGTGACGGTGATCTGAGCCGAAAAATTTATGAGCAAATATTGCCTGACGCGTTATGTATGATTATCTTAAGATTACGTGAAACACTGGCGACCCCGCCTAAACCGGGCTCAGTCGGTATAAAAAACTGTAATTAACTTTCTTTGCGTGCTGTTCTACTGACGGTAAAAAAACGTCTCACCGCAAGATATTATGTCAGCTTCCGGTAAAACATTTCTTTTTAACCCAAATACAAGTGCCCGTGAAAAAAAATGGTTACATTTTTTGTCACGCACCGTGGTAATTCATATGTTTTATTTTCTTTTATTTTCTGAAGTATAAAAAAAGGGTTAATACTCTACCTGCCTAATTTCGTGTCACATGGGAACGGGACTCGTCGAGAAATCCTCTGCTGTCTGCGGACTCCGTCCACGATTTCCGGGTAGCTTATACCGTTCCCGTCGAGCTCGTACTTTAGCAAAAAAAAAAAAAAAAAAAAAAAAGAAACAAAAAAAAAACAATAAAAAAAAACATACGAAAATACAAAAAAAAAATTACCATAACTAAAATAATCTATCTGATATCGAAATGATCAAAGGGCGTTGTTGGGAAAGGAACGAAAAAATTGTTCGAGGAAATTACCAACGTCCCGGTTGCCATCAGGCCAAAACCGCTGTAGAGCCGTGATAGGCCCGAAAAAATACTTTGAATTATGTGAGTTGGAAGATTTTTCTCACTTTTATTAGAATCTTTTTTTATCAACAATGTTTTATGAAAAATAATACGGGAGTACTATTTTTCATTCCTATTGTAGAGTATCCGAGAAAATTTGCTGGGCGGGGCAAAATGGGATACTTTTTCAATCACCCCATTTTGCCCCTCCCAGAAACCCGCAGAAACTGAGATTTTTTAATCCGCCAGGATTTACGAGGCTTCAATAAATTTTCTGTATTTTTTGTGATGTCCCATTTTGCCACTTGTCTACATTATTCAGCTTCGCAACTTTGCCATCCCCGCCCCCCAGCGTGTCGCCATTTTTACTCGGGTTGCTATATACACAACCATGTATATAGGGTAGCGGGGCAAAATGGGGCAACGAGGCAAAACGGGGTTTTTGGGCAAAATCATCATTTTCCAATAATTTTTGGATGCCCGAATTCGCCCTATCGGATACATCAGGCTTTTCTGCCCAGTTTTGCCACCTTGTCCGATCCAAAAATGATTTCCCCTAATATATATTTCTTACCACCTGTAATGTTTACGATTCAGACGTATTAATTTTCATTCCTATTGTAGAGTATTAATGCTGTGCGGGGCAAAATGGGCTAAATTCTCAATGTCACCCTCACAAAACGAACGAGACCTTTTTTAATCCGCCCCAATTTACAAGCTATTTAGTATGCCAATTATGCCCATTATTTCCATATTTCCCATTCTACCCAAGTCTCGCCACCGCTCCAATACATTTTCCGAATTTTTTATGGTGTCCCATTTTGCCCCTTGTACATAGTACACTACAAAGCTTCCCAACTTCTCCATCTTCCGCCCGTGTCCCCATTTTGCCCCGTTTTGCCATACGCAACCATACATATATTTTACCACCAGTTGTGTTTACAATATGGAAAGCCATTTACATTTTGTGGGTCGCCTCGGGCCATAAACTGTCCATATACGTTCGGATATAGACAACACATTTGCGCGTCGCTTCTTGGCCACATTGACCACGAAGAAGGCACTCGGCGGTTTTGCCGCGTAACACGACGAGAAACACAACGCTTAGTTTAATAATGCCCGGCACGTCGGCACTTTTGCTTTCTTCCATTTGCATGCGAACGCGTCTTCAATACCGTACAACTACATGCGACGCCGATGCCTCAACGATATAAATATACATGTATAACGTTCCGCAGAGAATTAACCTAACACGAGTAACGCCTGTTTCCTGTCTGTCCGTCCGTCTGTCCGCATCGCCGTGCCGTTCCGCAGGTGAAATTATTATAATTCGGCGACACCGCCGTGTCGCCTTTTAGCCGAAGCAATCGGATGCAAAAAAAAAAAAGAATTATCATTAAAAGTCACACATCTCGAGAAGATGGATCGTTAACGAGGCCGTGCATCGGTCCTCGGTGACCCGCGTTGGGCCTTTCTCCCCGACTTCGAACGCAAAGCACACAACACTCGCACGAAGAATCTCTTCAGGATCACGACTCCGAGGATACTTACGCAACCGCGTACTCGTTACGCTTGTACAACGCGAAATATTCCCCGATTGCATTTTCACTTTTGCCGTCCGTTGAAACCGATAACGGTCTTCAAGGTTTTTTTGTATTTTTCATTTTTTTTTCTTGCGATAAGTATTGTGCAATAAAAACTCATTATCGCAGTGTCAAAGAGTTCTGGTTTTTGCCGCAGACATTTAAAAAAAAATGAGACCTCGTTCCCAAAACCGCAGAAAAAATGACTTAAAAGAAGTTTATTTTTTTATTAAATTAATCATTTTTACTGATAGATTATATATACATGGGTGAAATTTAGATTTTTGTGATAGTTTTGGTGAAAAAATTTTTTTTGAGATTTTACTGATAACGTGTTCAGAATGTTCGAAAATATCCAAAAATCACATTTAGAAAAAATGTCTGGATGGATGTGTGTGTTTGTGTGTGTGTGCCAGGCCTCCAAAATTCAATCGTCTATAACTCAAGAACGGTTTTCAATCAATCGGGTTGAAATTTGGCTCACATGTAGAGCAGTTGAGTGCCTCTGTTTGTTACAATTTATGCACTATTTGAAACATTCGTTCAGATTTTATGAGATTTTGAAATTTTTGAAAAAAGTGTGTTCGCGCTCTAGCTTTTTTGTTTAATGTTAAAACTCACCCTAGTGGACTGCACGAGAGTTCGCAGAGACTCCATGAAGCTAACGGCTTTGACCGAAGGCACGGCGATCGCCAGGATCAGCACCAGCCCGATAGATTCGTTCGCCATCCTGAGCCGCAGGATCGATCCTCTTCCTTGTCGAGTTTCAACACCAGCCAGAGCATCCACGGTGCGAAGGTTCCTCCATTTTATTTTTCCCAAAAAATTGGTAAAATTTTTTGGTCTCTTATCCTCTTTTTATCGAAAATTTCTTCGTTTCATCTCTTCCCATTGATTAACCTTCGATCCCATCGAAGACCTCTGTTTCGCCTGTTCGGAACGATAATGAGAAAAGGAAATTGGGGTCACAGAAAAAATAAGATATCAGGAAACTGTCCTATAAACGAGCGTGCGGCGACCCGCGAGAGGAAGCCATGTGTGAGCTCAATGTTTGCTTAACCGAGAGTCAAAGATCGCTCGCGTGACGTGTTTTACCACGCTAATCATAAATACAAGATATTTCACTCTTACGCTTTAGGAGGACAAATGAAGAAAGTGATAAGTTTGAAGAATGAAAGTAGTCAAAGTATTCATTTATTTTTTATTTTTTTTTAGTCACTCGACGAGTTGAGTCGCGGGATTGTCAATCTGTGTTATCCGGTCCCGCGATCTCCGTTTTAGTTCGGGGCTTGGCGTTCGACTATCTTGGTCTCTGGTTCCCGCCCCGGGTTCGCATATTCGGCCAACTTTCTAAATCGCTACTTGGCCCGATGGGCAATTACATATCGCGGATATGGTCTTTCTTCAATCGCAGTACCGGCGGTGTCGGAGTAGTCGCGCGTCTCGATCTGTGCCGATCGAGATCCGGAGTGCTTCGATCGTAACGGTTATGCATGGAACCCGCGCGATCGATCCATATTAATCATCCCGAATACGAGACGAAAAACTGGCTTTGCCCAATCATCGATATCGTTGTTGTAATTATCGCTGAGGCGTCTGATCGTTGAGGAAGGTAGAGAGAAACGTGTCCGTCCGCTGTACCGTTAAGCCGGGTCTAGCGTTAGGGGCGGCAGGGAGGGGGGATCGACGGCGCGTGCGCGCTGCGCCCGACGGCGGCGCGCGTCGGGGATGCGGCAACGGCGGGCGTGGACTACTGAGAAAGCGACGGAAATCCGGAAATTCTCTTTCACTCAAAAACTATGCGGAGGACGGACTGCAAATTTTGAAGTGTTCTTTCCGAGAACCGGAAATAACACAAATACGTTTATTAAATTTATTTCTGCATTTATTAAATGTTTGAAAGCTCTTTATGATGCAACTTTGAGCACTGATGAAAAATAGGGTTGAATCAACTAAAAATTCGGGCAGGGAAGTTCAAATAAATACTTTGTTGGTTACAGCTGAAAGATTGGTTAGTTCAACAATTTTTCTTTACGTTATCACAAAAATATTGAAATGTTTTGTTCGAAGAACGAAATGTCTTTTTGAAGGTTCCTGCACGAATCTTGAGTTGATTCAATGGCATTTTTTTTATCAGTGAAGATATTTTGAGAAGTAACTATAGAGTTTGAGTTTAAGCTTTGCGAGTGTTCACGTAAAGGCTGTATGAATTTCTGAGCAAAAAAATCTTCAACAAATATCAATGATTGTCGAATCTCCTCCGGCCAGACCCGCCTTAAGACCTCGCGGGTCGGATCTTACGGTTCGTACGAATTCGCCTTCCGGGTTTAAAGACCGTACGCATCAATTACTTTCCCCGCGCGCTCACGTGGTCCATACGTCCGACGACTCGATACTCGTGTACGAGACACCGTACATACGTGACCATAAGAGGGTCTTCGGTCCCACGGTTATTGTCGTCGTTGGAAAAGATTGACATGCAGTTAAATCTGAAGACCGACTAAGCACAGAGATAAGAACACCCTCTGTACGAACTGGTCGCGTGTGACGGACAAAAAAAAATTATAATAAATAAAAATTGCACTGATCGAGAGAAACTTTTATCAGTCGGGTAAGTTCAAAAATTGTCACTAAAAATTACTATATTCCTCTTTCAACACAACGACAGATTAAATGATTATTATTTTCTTTTAAATTCACCACTGAGTTTTGATTTTTCAATGGATTCATCTATAATGTTACCGATCAATCATTTTTGTTCACTTAAATCTATAATTAAAAAAATCGACCTCATAATGTAAGATTCCATATTTGTAGATAAAATGTTCATTTAGAACATTTTCACTTGAATTCGTTTTTACAATATTTCTATATATATATTTGTTTTTACTTACTCGAAAATATTCACAAGTGTGCGTTCGCTGTATTAATCGGTGTTGCACTTTTGTTGTTAACAATTATTATTATTTACAAAAATTTAAATAACAAAAATCTCGCTTTCTCCCGAAACAGCGAAATGGCAAAGAAAATACGCCGCGGAGTCTTCGAGGATGGTGGATCCTCTGTGTTTTAAAGATAATTCACTGTTACCCGAGGGCTTTACCGGACATGAATGAAGAGCCGCCTTCGAGAGACGAGGCTCGTTCGCGCACGAGCGCGGGCTTCCCGAAGAATATCCTCCCCACCTTTTTGTCCTACACCTTGCGCGCACCCGGTTATCCTCAATCCGCTGCTGATATATCCGCACCGGTGGACATCCAACTTGTTTCGTATGCTCGCTTGCACCTTTCCTTGCCGATACGTGAGTAAGAGCGTCGGATCTCCCTGTCCTTATAAACGTATCGGTGGAATCCCGCTTGTGTCATCGGCGCACCGATTGACGTACGAAACGAGAGGGAAAGGTGGACTAAAAGTTTAAATAACATAATGCTTTTTTGGATTTTCTAGCCCGACGTGAATTAACTCAGGCACTGATGTCTTATTGTCAGCCGGATCTTTTTTTCTTCTCGAAACCGCGAAATTCAAATACGTAACGCGTATGGAGACGTGACGAAAGATCTTCTGATGACACGAGTAACCAGAAAAAAAGGATGCGGACATAAGTGCGGTTACGCGTTCGTCGTCGCCGTTGACTGATTAAAGTTAAATTAAATTGCACAATCGCGCGTTACCTGCGGTAAGATATTTCTGGAATTTACTCACACATGAACACTTATCCTCATACAATAACTGTTAACAAATCCTATTGTGATTTGCTTTCTTATATAGAAATCAACATTTTTGTGACTTGTTTTTTTCCATCATTTATTCCATCACTTGTTTATCTTCATTTTTTGTTATTAATTAATATCGGCGTTGAATGAAAAGTCGTAAAAATAGTTTTTATTTCCAAAAGCTGCTCCGTCGATAAAGTGGAGCTCTTTAAACAAAACTATTTTTAAGAGACCACCGGGATGTCCAATATTTTGACAGGAAGGGTGCTTGACCGATAATCAGCCAAATGATATACCGAAGGCCATGTATGAGTTTGGCCCAATAGCGTTTTATCCGAACCAGACGTTCCTTATCGTCAGCCAGTAATATTAAACGATGAAGAAGATTGAAACCCGAAACTGTCCGACACCGTTATCCGATACTTCGAAAACGAAACATCGGTACGCCGGAATTCAACCCGGCGACCCGAGCCCCGTTCGCCGAGCAGCGCTCGTGTGTAGCAACAGTCGGACAATCCGTCCGCTAGATCACGCTTGCATCGGCGAATCGACAGAATTTCTTTTATCACCCGGACGTTTCCCAACCCTAAGTAAATTTAAATTTATTCGGCATTACGAAAGAATCGAAATGCCGTTGTGAAAACAAATTTTTTATAAGATGTTAAAAATTAAATTAAATAAAAATATAATTAAAAAATTAATAACATTTATCTTAGCTTCGTTACATGCGCTACGTGTGTAGAATGCCCGAAACATTTATTTGCCACCTCCAATAGCTGGAACTCGGAAGTCGAGTAACACTCGTTATTCCATCGAATGATAATCTCTTATTGCATTTTGGTTGAAATTTCAAAAATTCTCATCGAGCATAACGCAATATCTTGTAGTGTTAGTTTAACTTCAGAATGGAGCATAAAAGTCGAGTCTCTCGAGTGCGCTTCGTTTTGTGTCCGTTACCCTCGCGCATGTCATCTTTTATGTTTGTTTTTTTTTCTTTTATTCATAAGGCCAAAACTCCTTCACGAGAGTGCAAGAGATTTTGAATGCCTTAAGAGGCTTTTCATCTATTTCGAGCCGCTGCCCCTTCCTCTTGCTCACGGGTGGATATCGATCCCCAGAATACTCGGCATTTCTCTCGCGAATGATGTCACATGGGTGGACGAAACGGACAGGGGCGGGGGAGGGGGAGGGGGAGGGGTGGTTGGGATTGTAATGAAGGACAAAAACGCGTCAACATAGATGAAGCTGCGAATGAGCTTGTGGGTAAGCAAGAGGGGCGAAGCGATGCAGGTGGGGGGCAAAATGGACCACCGGCGCAAAAACGACAATTTTTCTTTTTTATTTCACGACTATGAGACGTAAGGTAGTCCTTGCGAATGAACAATAAAATTGTTCAACAATTCTCCCGGAAACCTAATTTTTTTAAATGAAAATGTTTCGTTCATTTTTCTACATACGTATATTTATAAATATGAATATATATATATTTTTTTTGAACAAAAATCAACGATTACTTAAAAATCTGAAAAAATTCATACGTATTCAGAAAAATAAACGAATCATTTTCATAAAAAAGAAAGTTTTTTTGCCGGGTAATTTGTTAACCAATTAATTTTTTGATGAATTTGTTGATAACATTTTGCAATTATTATTATGAAAAATTAATCTTCTCAGTACCTTCAGTATACATGATTTTTTTTAGATTTTCACACCATCAAGAAGTACTTGCAATTTTCTCTTATTGTTGTCGAACTTATGTGAAGTCAGCTCGCAGCGAGACTCCCTCCTCAATCTCTTCATCTCAAGTGGAGGACTCGAGACCATTTTACCCCGCTCTCACCTATACATATACGTTTGTTCAAGCAGGAAAGGGTAAAAAGCTTATCTAGGGATGAAAAATAACGACGAAGGGAGGAGAGAACAAAAAAAAACAAGCAACGTCAAGAGGACCGCCAGGGAGAGACGAGGGGAAGTTGACGACAGTTCCGGGAGGTCAAGGTTGATGCGAAACACAGTGGACTGGGACGTATACGAGTTTAGCTTCGTCGCACGCGAACCGGTGTCAAGGGTCAGTGAACTTTTGATTCCGTGAACGCGCGACAACAACCATAGCCGACAAAGGACCATTTTCACCTCCGGTGCCCTCGTGCCGGGTGTCAATGAATTTGCCGAACGGTCTTTGCGCTGTCGCAGATGGAAATTAAGATTTTGACTTTTTCTGAATTTAGCGCGACCGCGACCACCTCGATGCCGGAAGAATAACTCTTTTGTCGATGGAGAACGAATTTCGCACAGTCAGAATGCTATTTTAAACTTCTTTTTTACGGCGCCGTTCAATAGTCACGAAATTTATTCTTTTTCCTCTTTACCGGTAGTCGGTTTTTTTTTGTCAGATCGTTCGGCTCTTAATCTATTTTCGAGTTGCGAAAGTATTTTTTTTTGCTAAGCTGTTCAACTGATAATAAAAACGAGTCAGAAGTTTCGGCTGATTTTAGCTACTATTGTACTATTGTACAATACTACAGCGAACTATTGTATACACTGTGGACACTGATTTCACAATTTTATACAGGGTTAATGATTAGGACAGTTTTTTGGAACACTTAAGAAACATTTCTTGCCTACAAAAATTCACCATTTTAATTTACAAAAAATAAAAATGGTGAATTATAAAATTAATTTCTAAAAATTTACTTGTCTAATTACTGTTCAGACGTTCAAGTCTTAAAATAAAAAATTGTATTGCACTTTTTTGCGAAGCTATTCGACTGGTAATAAAAAGCAGGTGGAAATTGCAGCTAACTTTAGCTACTATTGTATACACTGTAGGGATGATATAGCAATTTTATACAGGGTTAATGTTTTATGGAACATTCGAGGATTGTTTTATGAAACATTTTATAAACATTTCTTGCCCAACAAAAATTCATAATTTTTTTATTTATTGTTAATGAAAAAAAATATATCCATATCAATCGTTTCTTTAATAAAAATAAATGACTAATTAAAAAGAAGAAAAAAATTGTAATCGTGGCAGACGAGCAGTATTTGTTATGCACAAAGCAAAATGATTCCAGGGTAAAGCGAGATAATGTCAATCAATTTTAACAATGTAGCCAGACTCGGATCTCGGTCGAGAAACTGGCAAGTAATATCTTGCTGCCGCGAAATCATTGGTCGGTGAACGAAACTCCGCGATTATCGAACGATCGGCCTCCAAAGTGATACGAAATCACGACATATTTCCTCATTCGTGTCACGCTTCGCGCTTACAACATCGCGTGCCATATAGAATATTATAACGTGTAACCCGGATAAGAAGGCTATCCGGTGTATTTATGTGAATCTAAATCTCGTCACCTTCTCGACTCCCTTCCATGCCGCAAGGCCATTCTCGATGGATCATAATGTGACAAGATTCCATTTAACATTCATTTTTATTAAAATTAAAAAAACGATTATTTTTGTTAAGTCACTGTTATCTAAGGACTGCGCTAAGACTGACTTTCAATTGGCCGTAATTGCATTAACGTGACGTTAAATTGGTCATTGGCGATCCGCCGATAATTACGTTGCCGTGTGTGTGTGCGGATCTAAACCTGGTCACCTTTTCAACTCCCTTGTACGCTACACGGTGATTCTCGATGGATCACAATGTAAAAATATTACATTTAACATGAATTTTTATTATTTTTTAATCTCCTCACGTTTTCAACACCCTTTTTAGCGCAAGCTTCTAACGATTCGAATAACAAGTTAAATGTTCTAAAAAAAATCTGCAAAAATTGACGTACGTTCCTTGAAGTGGTTTTTTTGTGATAAGGCAGAAGAAAATTTGTTACGAATATCCGCATCGTTTTTCTGCTGAAAAGACGTTTGCAATCGACAAAAAGTCCCCGGTACTTGAAGGATAAACGTTAATTTTTAGGAACAAAAATATATTTATATTTTTTGCGATTTTTGAAAAATTTATTAATACGTTGTTCTCCTCAAACGGGACTATCGAATCTACGAACTCGAATCTCGACGAGATTCGCGTTTGGGGCCACTTGATGATTCCGTAGATCTCTCAGCAATGATCCATGAGTCACTCGATCGAATGGCGTCGATTCTATCGAAGTTGAAAAATTATCGAGGGAAAATGGCAATTAGCGTGACGATCCACTGATAACAGAACCCCCCCTGTGGACTAATGTGCGAAAAGATAAACCGCCGGGACAACACCCCCTCCTCTCATACCGTCATTGGTTCAAGAAACGGCGAATCATCGTGACAAAAAGCGCGAGCTGACGCAACGTCGCTCGGATGGAATGCCACGAGAAAAATATCTATCGGGTCTTCAATGTAATTCCTTGGATTGAATAACATTACAAACCGAAGCCAATGAATGATGGCCAATTATTTGTCGCGTTTGAGCTAAACTCATCGAATCTGCAATTCAGTGACCGCGTTGCATGCGGCTTCGATTATTTGTCGACTGGAAGTGAATTTGATTTTTTTTTATGTTTGACATTTTTTTCTCTTATTTTACGAAATTTGTTAATCCATTTTTTTTTAAATCCATGAGCGCGATCGACATGCGTCTACTCATTTAGCAGGAAACTTGTCTTTATATTTTATTCGTATCGTCAGTTTTCCTGAAAAACTGAAAATAGCTTCCTCTATGAGGAAGCAAAAATATATATATATATTTTTTACTACCTTGAAAATCCTTGGAGGATCCTCGAGAATTCCTTGAATTTTATTTAAATCCTGTACCGGCATCCATGCTCGATTTGCAACTGCGCGAACGTCGATTTTTAATGCACATGCACTATCGAAGAAAAAAATTGAGTTAGATGAACGGACGTCGATATAATGAATATAGATTCGTTCATTGACTTAATAGAACACATGTCCGAGCGCGGGTATCCATCAAACTGTCGTCGATCAATCACACAATATTTTGCCATCCCTCCCCTCTAAACCCGGATGCTTTCAACTCGATTCTCTTTGTTCCAAACGCTCGAAAGTTCGATCACGCGCTCAAGTTCTCATTGCGGTGTTCGATCATGTCTACGACGTCTTATCGGCCCAGCACTTCGTCCTAAACAAACATCTTGGAAACAGAAAAAAAAATCATAATTTTCACAGAACGATCCCTCCTTGCGCGAAGGAGCGGGAGGGGGAGGGGGGAGGGGAAGAGCTGATCAGTCTGACCGCAAAGTCGCGAAGCACAATAGAGGTAACCTTCGGCTTCAAACAAGTTTGTCGACGACCCAAACGAAATTCGATAGGGAAAGCGAGAGAAAAAAATTATCTGTGTTTTTTCATTTTTCGTTATGAAAGCTCACGAATCGCTTTGGCTGCCGCTGCCTTATTAATAACACATATTTTATATCGAAAATTCTTATACTTTAGTCCAATTATTCTGTTGTTTAATTAGGCAAGCGAGATACTTTTTTTTCGTTGATTGATATGCGTGGGTTTTTTTTCTCCGGAGATAAAAAAAGCGTCAAATTCAACGACCGATAAGTTTAATGGAAAAATTCGTGTGGGGCAGATGTTGGCGAAGTTTTTTTTTTTATGAAAAAAAAAAAAATTTAGGTAAAATTCGACGAGGGGAGAATCAGCTTCATTGATATATCTGACGCAACTTGTAAACAGCATTGATATTATGCTGTGTATTGAAACTATAGTCGGTTCGTAGCTCGTCGACGCTATTCGTCAATTCTCATCGTGCAGTTTCATTCCTCCCTGCATCTTTCGAGACTATATCGCGCGAGGTTATCGCCGAAACGCCGATAACGTTTCGATGTGAAATCCCATATGTAATTCTTCGCTTCCTCTCATCGCGCGCGCACGTGCCAATACAGAGAGCTCGTGGCTACGCTCGAATGACCCACGATTATGGACTATTTGTCTCAAATTTGATCCCTCGGCTGCACAGTTAGGCAAATGATTTTTCGACAGTGGATTTGTCACATGATAAAATATTTACGAACTGCGTATATAAAAAAAAACCAAAATAGAAAGAAACGGTGTCGAGATACAATTTGGTGACAATTTGTTAAAGACTGTAAAAAAAAATTCTTATGAAATTTAATGTACTGGGCTGGAAGTTTTTATTTACAAACAGGTATATTAAAATTAGTGTACAATTGTGATGAAAAATTCCTGTTCAGTGTCTTAAAAACATTGGAAATACTTTATTTGTAATAATTTACTTTAACTTTAATGAACAAGTACATTACTTTTACATTCTTTTGTACAAAGAATTTGAGTTAACATAGACAAATTTTAGGTATTTTTTATTGGACTCAAAGAAAATCTTATTTTCAATAGAAAATAATTTCCAAGAAAAACGATGAAATGTTGTGTAGAAAACGATATTACGAAATCGAGATTTTGAATTGCCAAATAACCGACTTATATCGGCCATTCTCTCGCTTCACGATATATAAGGTCAACGTTGATACGAGAAAGACGGGTCACAAATATTTTTATTTTCATTATTATAATAGAACTGACGCAAGTATTGGGCACTCTTGATTGTCCTTCGTAACCGAGCGATGATAAGTGACTCTAACTCATCCCTCCAACTTTTATTTATTTCCTCATACAATCTTCAGTTTCGTCATTTGTAACGCCGGGCCGTCGATTTCTCACGCCAAGTATAAAAAAAATAAAATAAAAAAATTAAAAAACTGAACAATAGAAGGTACAATATTTGATATTAGTCAAATACGCGTAGCTATGAAAAACGCCTGTACCCTCATTTACACAAGAGATATTCTAATTTTTTATTCAACAGCTTCTCAGTATATAGTTCATCGAGATGTTCGATATGTATAAAAGTGGGGGCGACGTGACGATACGAATTCAGTGTGTCTAAGTTTGTCGAACGAGTAACAC
The DNA here is from genome assembly GCA_030522665.1 of Ichneumoninae sp. A BG-2022a. NCBI lineage: Eukaryota > Metazoa > Arthropoda > Insecta > Hymenoptera > Ichneumonidae > Ichneumoninae sp. A BG-2022a. The sequence continues at coordinate 14,144 of JAPYZC010002203.1, forward strand.
GTAAAAATAAACTACATCCGTAAGATCAAAAAGTTTAAGCCTCGCCAAAAAAGAATCGTCTACACAGTGTTTGTGACTTTGTTTTATTCTGTTTGTTTCTATCGCCAAATAAGTAAATAGCAAAATAACGTTTAAGAATAAATGCACGATTATTAAAATAAATGTTAATAACAACACAATCAAAATTAAAGCAGACATTATCTATAATTGAACGGTTAAAAGTCACAGGGTGAAATGTGAAATGTCCCGTATCACTAATTATTGCAAAAGCAGCATGGTGCATCGCCGAAGCGACTTGACCGATAATGACTTAACACCGACACCAATTTATTTTCATTTTGTTCTTATTTCGTGCTTCTCCGATGTTTCCTCATCAATCGCTGCGATTGCAGGATAAACAAACCAAAAACAGATACGTTCCGAAGTATAGAAAACAGAGTGTCTTTTTAACTGTATATTTTTCATATAAAACAAAGATTTTTAAGACATGTTTCAATAACGTCGCATTCGTACAATATGTCTTACATCTTCAAGTTCTTAGACTATAACATCTCAAACATGATTAGAAAAAGTGGTCTAAAATGTATTACAAAAAATAACTCAACGTTATTTACCAATCGTTTATCAGTATCTATAATCTTGACGGTATCCAAAATTCTAACCTATGAATATTCAATGACTACGTATTCATAAAAGCGTCGAATCGTGAAGGATGCTTGTACAAAAGATCGTCCCACGATCCGTTACGGTCTTTTGACAACCGAAACAAAAGAGCCTCCAACAACATTGGATCTACAAAGAAACCTTTCCATTGTAGATTTCCGGCGGACAATCGATCGACATCGTGCCATAAATCCTCTTGCCCGAGGGTTGCGACGAAATCCTCCTGCCGCATAATAAATTCGTACAGCGCGCTCAGCGACTCCATCGAGCCCGCCGCACCACGTGACCCGAAGATAACCGAATAAGCGAACGGTACGTACCGAGGTTATAAATACCGGGGGCGGGCTAGCGGGGAGTCTCTTTTACATCCCGAGCGTTCCCCACAGTGCATTCACTATTGCGCTGGTACGACCATTGGGTCGAGTGTCGCGGCTGTGTAGCTCCCGCATACGCGCACTCAACGGCGTCAATCGCGGAGGTCTGCCGCTTCTGATCGGGATAAATCGAGGCACTAACAATTCCGAGAGTATCGTGAGGCACGGCTCCGAGTTTCGCACGACGCGTCAAAGTTTTAACAGGACAACGCCGAGGGATTCTAACACGACGAAAATGCCGGAGACATCGCACCACATGAACGGATACGCGAACGGGCACACGCCGCCCGAGATGCAGCAGGACACGACGTTCCTCTTCACCTCCGAGTCCGTTGGCGAAGGACATCCAGGTATTGTAAATCAAAAATTATTATTACTCTCATCGATCGTGATAAATTTTCGTTTTTTCGACGTCCAACGTACGCGCACAGAGGCGCCCCGATAGAGCGGGCCCTCGTGCCGCCATGAAGCGGATACCTCTGGGCGCCGTTTCGAGCCCGCGTGCGCACAAATTCTTCGCCTCGTCTCTCTCCATCGCACCAGTCGTTCGCGCACGCAGACACGGTTCCTTCCTCTCTCTCTCTCTCTTCCCTTGCCACGGCACCGAATTTTCCTTAATAGTTCCGAAAGGCTGCGGAGTATTATGTTCCTCCTTAGAATCCGCCAACGCTTTCCGACTTAACTAAGTGTTCGAAATCCAAATGTTTTCACGGTCGTCGGCGCTTTGCATTTGTTTTTATTTTTTACATTCTTCTGTAGCTTTTCTTTAGGCTTTTTTTGTTTCTTCGTTTTTTTTTTTTTGTCGCGATCGAACCCGATCGAACGAGCTCGGCGCCGCGGCGTGTATCGCGTTACACACCGCGCTTTACATCGGCGCCATGTGCTCGGGCCAACACTCTTTCCGGCTGGCCGCCACCACTCCGCGCGCCCGAGCGAGAATCTATTCTCGATTCTTCCCACCGCGTGGATTCGCGTAAAAATTATCACAGAAAATTACCGCCTGGATCGGTCGTATCGAGCCCTTCGCCACTTGTCTTCGATCTCTAGTTGGTTTTTTTTTTGCTTTTTTTTCTGCAGTTTTTTTTCTTGGTATTATATTCGATGAAGGAGGCGTGAGTCACCGGGACGGATGATCGAACGGAGAAATACGAATTCCTCGTCGAAATGACGATTGGGAGAAAAGATCGTTTAACGTCCAATCAGGCGAACTGATCGGACTCAGCTGATGCAATATGTAACCCTTAGTATGGGTCGTTTTGCCCCAACGTTATTCCGTGTTTTTTTTTTTTTTCCCTAATATCAATCTTGAGGATGGGTAAAAAGAACGGCAAAATGGACCGGTAAAAATGGATTATTTTGGAAATATGACTATGTGAGCTTAAAGTTTGATTGACTCGCTGTGAAAAGTGTTTCAACCTTTTTTTCCAAAAAGTGATGCCAAGGGTGCACTTATGATTCGCTATGGAGGTGCGCACTCTAAGGTTTAAAGTGTCGAAAAAAAAAAAAGAAAAAAATGATTTCTGGATGGTGCGTTATTGGTCTGAAAAAAGTTGGTTCTCTGTTGGAGGAAAAGAAAGTAACTTTTATCTTTTTATTTTACAGACAAAATGTGCGACCAGATCAGCGATGCCATTTTGGACGCCCACTTGGAGCAGGATCCGGACGCCAAGGTCGCCTGTGGTAATTATTACCATTAATAATATATTGGAGGCGATAACAATTGCGAACAAAGATAATCAATTAGAGCAAAGAGGTTCATAAGTCACGGCCTGTACGGCTTAAACAGTCCATTCGAACCGTTCACAACACGATTCGTTGTATCTCACACAAACATCTTACCATGGAATTTGCAGAGACCGTGACGAAAACTGGAATGATACTGCTCTGCGGAGAGATAACTTCCAAGGCAGTCGTGGACTATCAAAAGATTGTACGCGACACCGTTAACCACATCGGTTACGACGACTCCTCCAAAGGTTCGTAGCCTTCATAAAGCACTAAATTTCTGTATCAATTTATCATTTTGTTGACCCCCTCTGCCCTATCGATGCCCATCTTGATACTCTTTTTGTTAAATTTTTCGTAAATTTATCGATTTTTTATCTGATTTTTTCTATCTATTAATTTCGTAAATTACATATTTTTTTATTTGATTTGTTCAATATATCGATTTCCAAAATTTATAAATTTTCTTTTGTTTTTTTAACTATCGAGATGCGTCGTTCAATGATGTTTGTTAGTTGTATTTGCTACTCTTGAGTGCCATGATGATAATCACACATTCTGAGCGCGACGCTCTTGATTATTAACACGTAGTTTCGTTCTCTGTTTATTATATTTTCGTCACACAATATATTTACCTGCTGTACAGGACATGGGCGAAATATCAAGAAAACTATATATATATGTATCACAACTTTACATCCAAAATATCGATCGATTAGCAACGGTAGCAACTTTGAAAGAAAAATAAGTTTAAAAAAACCCCCCCTTGTACAAAATATCCGACTAATCGCACCCACGATTGAGCTATGGGATAATTCTATCGTTTCGTTTTTCAACCAACCGATTTCTTTTGATTTTTCCTCGATAAATTTGCAAAGTCACGGTATCGTGCGATTTATCCGAAACCACCGGAAACAATCGTGAACATCGTTCGATTTTTCGGGCTGGTGAACGAGACGTGTAAAAAAAAAAAAAAAAAAAAAAAAAAACAAAATAAATGAATAAATAAAAACAAATGCTGTAAATACGATAACGTAAGACTGTAATGGTGGTGGCAGGATTTGATTGGCGCACGTTGAACCTTTTGGTGGCGATCGAACAACAATCACCGAATATCGCCGGCGGAGTCCATTTGGACAGGGAAGAGAAGGACGTGGGTGCCGGTGATCAGGTACATAACCCATTCTCAGCCCGTGCCACAGAGCAGCCAAATAATTATTCGATTATCGACAACGATTCATTTATATCTATAAATTATAATCGGAGTGGCTTAAACTTTTTTTTAATAATATAATTATGTCATGGGGCTGCGATGACGACGGGTCGAATGTGTGCGTGTTACGAGAGCAATTTTTTAATTAAATTTGATCTACATCGGAGAATAATAATAATATTAATAATAATAATAGTAATAATCATTTAAATAGCATTACGAAGGATAGATTTGAATGAGTCATCGCACAGGGATATTCATCCACGGTATTAACAGAATGACGACGTTAGCAAAACAAAAGCCTGTTCACCCTTAACATCATACGAACTTCGGTGTTTCGTACAAATTCAAAAATCTACACCGCCACCATCAAATTAATTCCTAACGGCTGCAGTACGGTCTGCGATATGATCGATTTTTTTTTCTTAATCAATTATAATTTTTTAAGACCAGATTGATTTTATGATTACATATTATTTATTTATGGTCTGATAAGGTTCTTTTTAAAAAATGATCGCAGACCGTACTGCATTAAAATATGCGAGGGTTAATACAGGAAAGAATGCGAAAATCTTAGGATAAAAATAAATGCGACTAGGGTGCGAGTGCTTGAGCCCTGAAAATCTCACAGACCATGAAGGGAACGATCCATCTTTGACCGAGACTACGTGCAATTTAAAGAGAGATATACGAAGAACAAAAATGACAAATAAAATGTACAAATAGATTTTTTAATTTCGCGTAAAGACGAGATATTATACTACCAGTAGCGAAATATGTTTGAGCTGACAAAACTCGTCGTTTCTACAGGTTTTGACTACAAGTTGTGCAGCGTCCTAATGGCAATCGATGCACAATCGCCAAATATCGCGGCAGGGGTTCACGAGAACCGCAGCGACGAGGAAGTTGGCGCTGGCGATCAGGTCAATTCTCGTTCTTCCATCAGTAGAGATTGCAGTTTCTCTTATTTTCTTTTCTGCCAAAAAAAAAACAAAATGTTTCAACACCTCTTCATTTTTTTTTTGCTGTGTCTAATTGTTTCCTCGGTGGTTACGTTTCCAGCTATGTTTTCACTTAATTTCGTCTGGCCGTTCAACTCACTTCGCAATGTACAAAGCACTATATTACTCTTATTCTCAATAACATTTTTTTTTACCTGCAAAAGTTTTATAGCGGTGGAGGTTTGGCGTTTTCCCTCAGCTGAGTAGAGCTAGAATAGATTAGTGTTCCTTTTCTTATAGTTTTAGTGTGTTCACATTCTATTATCGTGCTAACTGGAACTGAAAATTCTTCCATCAATAACACGCTGTGTAAATAACAAGAGATTGCTTCACCAATTTCTAAGACTATATGTAGATTAGATAAAACACTTGTAACCCTGCAGAAAATCCGACATGACATTTTATCTCCGGAAAGTCTCCGTCAATGCTCTGCTTTAGGAAGACAAATAAATCTGTCCCATAAATCATTTTATCTTTCGCGCAAATTTGTGCAATGCAAAACACAGGCGTTGGAACCTGATGAAATGTAGTCTTGTGGGAAAATCTTCAGGGTTGTAAACACTTATCTGTAGATATCCTAACTCACAGTTTTTCGCTCTGTACCGCACCATTTTTATTAATTTTTTTTGCACGAATGACATGAAAGCTCTTTGCCTGGAATTGATGCGCCGAATTGAAGAAAAAAAAAATTGTAAACTTTCGCTCGCGATTTCCATCCATGCCAGGCGAAGAGTAAGAAAGCTTGAATTAACACTATACATAGATTTCTTGCTTGTAGTTTACCTGAAGTAAATATTAAAGTAAGCACGTAATTATAATTTTAAAAATCACATTTTAATCGATGACAATTAAAACAGGGCCTGATGTTCGGTTACGCAACGGACGAAACTGAAGAATGTATGCCGTTGACCGTCGTATTGGCGCACAGACTGAATCAAAAGATCGCCGAACTGAGACGAAGCGGTGAACTATGGTGGGCGCGTCCCGATTCCAAAACACAGGTGCGTAAAACATATCATTAAAATAAACGACAAAAAATAATCTTATTATATCTTTTGACATTTTTGAAAATGATGTTTTCAACTTTATTTGCTACTTCTGAATGCCATGATATAAAGTTATGTTTCTGATCGTTTCGACGACAAAAAAGTCTCTTGCAATTAGAGTACAGAAACAATCGATAATTTTATTAAATTATTTGCGTTTTTTTTTTTTTTTTTAATACCTAACAGGTCACCTGCGAATACATGATGGACCAGGGTGCATGCGTGCCGGTGCGCGTTCACACGGTCGTCGTGTCGCTACAGCACAGCGAGAAGGTCTCCCTCGACGAGCTCCGCAGAGCCGTCATGGACAAAGTAATCAAAGACGTCATTCCAGCGAAATATCTCGATGAAAAAACCGTCTTCCACGTTAATCCCTGTGGACTCTTCATAATTGGCGGACCTCAGGTGAGATTACGTCACTGCGTTTTCCATATGCACGTCACCCGGAAAATATTCGCAATTCCGCGTAGAATCGATACGTTTATATAGAACGGTTATTTATATAGAACGATTATTTATAACGTTTTTATGCATAGACTGGTATATGAAATTTCATGTACAATTGTGATTGAAAATAACACAACAGTACATTAAACATTTGAAAAATACGGTACTGTTAATAATTTGTTATAATTGTACTATGAAACTGTTATAAATTCAATAATTTACTCTAATTTCACTGTAAAAGTTCATTCATTTTTTACCACAATTATACATTAAATTTCCAATTTTTGTTAACAATGTAGAACGATTATTTATATAGAACGATTATTTTTGACAGAGTGACGCTGGTCTGACCGGACGCAAGATAATCGTCGACACGTACGGTGGTTGGGGAGCGCACGGTGGTGGAGCATTTTCCGGCAAAGATTTCACAAAGGTCGACAGGTCGGCGGCGTACGCGGCAAGATGGGTAGCCAAGTCGCTGGTAAAGGCTGGACTCTGCAGGCGCTGCCTTGTACAGGTAAACAAAATTTCCTCGCATAGATCGTTCGAACGAACATAAAAACAAATTTATTCTTACGACAACACAATTGTTTATCGTTCGTTCCAGGTGTCGTACGCAATCGGCGTTGCAGAACCATTGTCGATCACAGTCTTCGACTACGGTACATCGAAGCTCTCGCAGAAAGATCTCTTGGGTATCGTGAACAAGAACTTCGATCTTCGTCCCGGTAAAATCGTGAAGTGAGTAATCGCCTTAGCTTGGCTCTCACCTCGAGACGAGTCGAACCGTTCGCGTTCGGAACGCTGTTTTCTAAACCTTTTTTTTATCGAATCTTTAACTTCTTTAAATTTTTTTTTAACGATTGATTGTACTTTTGCAGAGATTTAAAACTACGCAATCCAATTTATCAACAAACAAGCACGTACGGACACTTCGGACGGGAAGGATTCACCTGGGAGCAACCAAAGCCTCTGATCCTCGATTGATGAGAGGATAATCTATAAGCCACTTGTCGTTTATTAATTTAAAACAACATCTCTCTCCCAATTCTCTCACAGTAACCCTCCCCCTAACCGTATATCTCGCAAAGTTTATAACCCTCACGAGAATATCCGAAAGTTCCGCGTTGTATTTATCAGAGAGCTAAAGAAAACAAAGTACCCCGAGAGTCTGGGGTAGGGGGGAGATGGGCAGACGGAACCCGTGATCGAAAAAAAAACAAATGATCCGTGAGTTTTATAACCGAAAAATGCGAAAGAAACAAAAAAAAAGCGACAGATCGCTCGTTCGCGACACTTACGCAAACACGTATATTATAACGGACGATGAAAATTAGTACAAATTCCTTTAACGACATCGCGTTCAGGCACGGGCAACTGTCGCCATTTCTTTTCCCTCCCTTGTGACCCTCCCAGCGGCGCAAGGCAAGCGTGATTTTGCTTCGATGCTCCGCGGAATTAAGGGAAAACACGCTAACTTTCAGAAACGATCGAAAACAAAAAAGAAACTAAAAAGACCCCACCAAGATGCGAGAGGACGTGCAACTGCACGAGACTCCTACTCCGAAAAACGTCCATCAATCATGAAAAAAAACCCCAGCAAAAACAACTCGAAATTTGTGTATATACCGGCAAAGAAAAAATGTCTTGTTACTGTGAATCGCGGGTGACGACTAAAATTGGCGAGGCGAGGGCCGGACGACGAAAGCCGATCGGGCCCCGATAATCGATGCTCCTCGTGTCGCATTTTAAACGCCACCCTATGGTAAATGTTATATAGGTTCATTTTTTTAGCTATATTAGTGGTTTGAAAAATGTAAGCGAAAGCCCGACATGAGTGCTATACAGTTTTTAAGTATTCCTTGTATAAGTGCAGATTCGCACGACGTTGCGAAGAGCCGTGCGGCGGATTTTTTTTTTTCGCAACATGTTCGAATCGATCGATTCGGATAACCGATTGCCAGGTAACACGATCATTGGCAGGTGTTACTTTTAAATGCGACTGCGTACGATTGAAAGAAAAGAACACAGTGGGTGAGAAGGGGAGCTCTCAACAAACGACCGTAAATCATTAGTAGTTCCGCCTGGAAAGCGAGCGTCACGAAATCAATAACAGCCTATTGTCGACCTTTTTTTTTTCTTCCCGTATCAGTTAAATCTCCGACGAGTTTAACGCTGTTCAGATTGTCGGATCAGTCCTTCAGGCGTCCGAGCTCTGTCCTAAAATTGACAACGATCCGTTAGTCGTTTTTCCGACTATCGGTGAAGAGTATGGCGTATCCGACTACGAATTAAAAAAAAAAAGTCATTCTCCACAATTATTTCGCGTTTTTGATCGAACATGTTTTACTATTCTAAGCGTCACATAATCACCGTAGCGAAACGTTCCGTCACGTGGATTAAACAAGCTTGAAAAAACATGAATAAAAAAAAGCTCCAATATATATATATGATATATGCAGATATAAAAGAAGGGAAGAACAATAAACGATCTACGCTGACGTTGACACTGTAAAGATGCACAAGACCATCCTATAAAAAAAAAGAAATAGACATAATACAACAACAACAACAAAAGAAAGGCATAATAAAAATGAAATATTTTTTAATAAAATACCCAATTTTGTCATTTTTCTCTCGCGTAGTGAAGGAACAATTACCGGTGCGCTTGTGAGAGAACACACACGACCGCGCGACACACCTGCCTACTCTCAATTATCCCGTAGCGGAAAATGACAAAACGATGAGAAATGCTTCCGAGACTCCCGCGGCGAACGGAGTAGATCGCTCTATTAGATAGCTTTGTACCAGTGAAAATAATAAATAAACTACGGAAAGAAACGACAGAAGCAATGGTAACAGGACGACGGGTCTTGTACAATCCTTTGATTCGACAACTCATGCGGGCTACGATTTGTATACACGAAGGATTAAGATTTCCATGAACATTGGAATTCTGTAGACGTATGTAAATGTAGTCTCTTGTCCATGATTATACAGTTTAATTCCACACGATCGATACGATATTATGCAAAAATAAACAAAATTTATCTGCACTGGTCAGTGGATGGTCACTATAGTCGAGAGAATGGTTTTACGGAGAAGGAAAAAAACCACCCATTCGGTAAATCCCTAAAAAAAAAGAAACTCCGATAAATGTATATATAATATATACAGATATAAAAGAAGGCAAGAACAATCGTCAGATATAAATGCTGAACATTTTGCAGTTTTTGACATTTTGCAGTTTTTATTTTTTACTAATCTCTGGGACGCGTCTATAAAATACGTACAGAATTCGTGCACAGGATTTGCATGCACGAAGGTTTAAGAAGATTTCCATAAACATCGGACTTCTGTAAACGTATGTAAATGTAGCCCATAATTATACAGTTTAATTCTACACGATCGATACGATATTATGAAAAATAAAATTTAACTGCACTGTCGGTAAATGGTCACTATAGTCGAGGGAATGGTTTTACGGAGAAGGAAAATAAACCACTCGTTCAGTAAATTCCTAAAGCTCGTTCGATATCGCGATGGAAAAAAAATTCAAGTCGACGTTTTGCAGTTTTTATTTTTTACAAATTTCTACGGTGCGTCAGTGCAGTGGTCAATGGATGGTCATTATAGTCGAGGAAATGGCAGTACGGAGGAAAAAACGACCCATTCGGTAAATCTCTTTAGCTTGTCCGATATAGCAAATTACAAAAAAAAAAAAACAAACTGGCATTTTGCTGTTTTTATTTTTTTACAAATCTCTGAGGCGCGTCTACACAGAATTCGGGCACACGATTTGTATGCACGAAGGTTCTGTAAACGTATGTAAATGTAGTCTCGTGCCCATAATCAGTCAGTTCTATTCCACACGATCGATACGATAATACGAAAAATAAACAAAATTTGCCTGCACTGTCGGTTAATTAATGGTCACTATAGTCAAGGGAAAGGTTTTAGAAAAAGTAAAAAAAAAATACTCATTCGGTAAATCCCTAAAGCTTGTCCCTATAGCGAATTGAGAAAAAAGATAAAATTGACATTTTGCAGTTTTTATTTTTTTTTACAAATCTCTGGGGCGCGTCTACAACACACATACAGATTTATATCTCATTTTCTTATTACATAAAAATCTCTCGCTACAACATGATCGTTTTTCTTTGTTTCTTTTGTTTTGTTTTGATGATACAATGTAGGCTATACAACGGGAATAATTTCGGGAACGAAACACGACCGCGTCTGAATCTTTTCTGCAATTGTTTGATCATTCGTTTATTCCTTTTTTTCATCAACATATAATGTCGTGATTCGTAACAATATAAAATGTATACTTTACTCTTAATTATATATACAATGAATCCAATCTTTAAATTCTTTATACCCCCTCAATATAACGTTTCCGTTACGATACTTTCGAAGTTATTACGCGCGTAGACCGATTGTAAATTAAAAGAAAAGAAAAAATATCGATTTGCATTATTTTTCGATTTGCATATTTTTTGTTGTTTTCTCTTAAGGCATTCACACTTCATGGCGAGGTACTGGCAGACGAGTCCGTTTGTCTCGCGGATCATCTTGTCCCGTTGTCTCGTCCGTGAAATGGAAAAAAAGAAAATAAAAAATCCACTGCATTTTGTCGGTGAGCAGGAAAGTACGAGAAATATTATATTAAGGCAATGTGAAAGCCCCTCCCGGTCGCTAACAAATCGCCTTCCCTCTTTTACTCCGAGATCGGTGATATCTCGACTGAAAGGAAACTACGTTTTCTGTAGCCTACGGATACGTGTATGAAAACCTAATTTCCTCTTGCGCGGTTTGTTACCGACCGCGGCAATTCACACCCCCGTTAACGGGCCTGGGGCGTTGATAACTCGATCGTGTTTTCTCTTTATCGACGTCGACGCGTGCGTATATCGTAACATAGTCCGTTAAGGCTTATAAAAACTCGGATCGGTGTAAATATACATCGGATTTGTTTTTTTTTTCAGATAAAAGGCTGAATAATCGAAACTTCCATCGATAATTATTAATCATCTCTCAGCCTCGTCTACATCTTCTTCGGTGCGTGAATGCGGCTGTGTCTCAGCAGCGAGCTCTTGTCGGTGAAGGATTTCTCGCACTCTACGCACTTGTAAGTTCTGCCGGTGTGTGTCACCAAGTGCCTGCTCAGACCGGAAGCGTGGCAGAAAGCTTTGGGACAGAGCTGGCAGTGGTGGAGTTGAATGTCGTTGGGATCGAGTTTCTGATGACGCCGCATGTGAACCCTCAACGCCTCGCGCTGAGTAAAGCTCTTCTCGCAGTCCTGGCACTGGAACGGTTTTTGACCGGAGTGCGTCATCAAATGACGCAACAGAATCTCTTTCTGCGCGAATGCTCGGTGACAAATGTTGCAGCCGAATGGCTTTTCACCTATACGAGAACATTTTTTTTATAAACATTAGTAATTACTGGAATGTTGAAAATTGCCTGAAAAGATGAACATCTTGAATTGTCCTTCCTCATAAAGGAAGGCTTTATTTTTTTTAATTGTATTTTTAAAAATTGTTTTTAAATTATATTTAAAAACAATTAAATAAAATATATAAAAATATGTTTATTTAATTGTTTTTAAAATATAAACATATAAAAACAGATAAAAATACAATTTAAAAAAACAATTATTAAATGTTTTTTTTTATTGTATTTTAAAAATAGCTTCGTTTATGAGGAAGCCATAATCGAACAACGAAATTTATCAGATACGAAGTTATGTGCAAAACCGTAAAACATGAATGAGGAAGTCATGTGCACGCTTTTTTTTATTTATTTGACCGTGTGGATAACGTTACCTGTGTGCGTGCGCTCGTGGCGAATGAGGGCGGATCTCGTCGGGAACCATTTCTCGCAAGCTTGACACGTGAAGCCGCGCTGGGTCGAGTGAACTGACTGATGACTTTTGAGCATTATTCTACGAGTAAATGCTTTCGGACATTTGTCGCACTGGAACACCTTCAGCTCCTCGTTCGCTCCGACTGTAACGAAGAATATTAACCGGATAAATCACATTGATATTGCACACTTTGGTGGATCTAATTTTAAACGGTTTGAAATAATTTTAATATTTTCATTACCGATAGCGTCGCTCATTGGCTGCAGCTGGAGCGAGTCTCCCTGTCCCGTATTGTTGCCGGTCAACTCCATCATGTAAACGTTCTTTCTATCGGCGTTGGCGATAGCGCGCTGCACCTCCTCGGCCTCGTCGTCCGACTCGTGCTCTTGCTTTATACGAGTTCCTCGCATAGTGCAACGGGCTTTCGCGGTTTTCTCTTCGGCTGGCATCAGAGTTATGTTCGAAGGTCCTTCCGAAATCGCTTCCTCCATATCCATGTTTTCCGAAGCCATACCTGCGTACACGATTCATTTAGAATAAAATCTTATTATATTTTTCGTAATAATATAATATATATTATTTCTATTACTTATCATCAATAAATAATAACAAATAATACGATTGAATATTGGAATTTTCTTCGGTTCAGATAATTCTTCAAAGTTACGAGATAGTTATGAGAAAAAAAAAATTTCAATACGACTGTAATTTTGATAGAGTCAATGTGGTGTCCAGTAAAAAATTCGTACAAAATTCAAGAATATTTTACGACAATATCCAGCATGTGGTGGGACAATTATAAAAAATGTAAATACGCATATCGCGCGCGACCTACGATATAACATTTAGTTCGCTAAGTGTTGTTGCTCACGTTGCAATCCGTTCAGAAAATAAAACTACTCACTATGCACGAATGCATATATGAATCTCAGCGCAACCGAGGTGCCTATTTTCTTTAGAATGGTCGCTGGTAATATACCAGGACTTTTTCAAGGACAGACAGACCTCAAGAACATTCCAAGACGTTTTCAAGGACAGTTTCACGACTTCAAGGACGCCGCTGGACACCATGGCCAAATATTTTGTGTCCCCGAAGATATCTGCATAATATCATATTTTATCATTGGCAAGACTCCGTCAATGTGCTCAGCCGTTATTAACTCGATGAAATTTAGCCCCGTGCAGATATCTTCACGTTTATAATATTTTGGAGCCCTTGGCTAAGGTCTGTAGAAAATTGAATTTTCTGTCCAGGCGAACCCACCTAAGATGTACCCTCCGACAAGTTCCTCCTCGGTGACCTCGATGGGATCTCCGTCGCCCTGATTAGCGTCCCCTTTGGTAGAAACCAGATCAGCCAGCAACTGTTTGACTTGTCTGGACTTTCCGCTGCTGCTGGTGGGTTCCTCGGAATCGTCGCCGTTGCCCTCGATACTGGTGTTCTCCTCGTCCTGCCCGGTAAGCCGGTGTATGAGTTTCATGTGTTTCCTCAGCTTGGAGTCCGCCGCTTCGCACTTCTTCTTGAACTGATAGGATTTCTCAAGCTGGTACTTGCACGGGTGGCAGATCATGTTCGGCAAGCCATCCTCCTCATAAACCTGCAAAAATACCGCCGGTTCCTTTAGAAACCCTCGCAAACGCCGCCAATCGTCGAGTCAAAAAATGCCGCCTAAAAATCATCGCATCAAAAAATTCATTTCTCCTCGGCGTCGATTTCCCGCTTCACGAGAAAAAAAACGCGTAACATCGAAGCGGTTTGCAGGTTTCTGCGAATCCGCGCTGGGGTAATGTGTTTTCGATCCGCAAGTAACGCGCGCTCGGATTCCTGCAATGCGATGAAGCCGGACGGGAAACTGACGCGTCTCTCGTATTTTCGCACAGCCCCGGCGAAAGGGTCGATCGAATCCAAAGTCGATAACTCGGTAAGGACGGTAGTTTCGCAGCTGGTCTTTCCGCCGTGTTAACGGAGTCGGTAGGTCTCTCAGTATCGGGAAACGTTGAGTCGGCCCGACGCGCAACAGAGTCGGCGAGCAGAGCAGAGTCGATACGTTTAATCGCGGAACGGCGAGAAGCGAGAGAGAGAAGGCGGCTCCGCGAAGCGAGTGCACGAGCCATCGTTGATACGAGAGCGCGATACCCGGCGCGTCCGGAGGTCGCTCGGAGGCGCGCGCGGGGGGAGTCGAACGAGCATAATAACGAGATAAAATAGATTCCTATTTTTCGCAATAGCAAAATCCTAGATTCCCGTTCCCGGTTCGGGAGGGATCGCGGTAACAAAAAAAACAAAAAAAAACAAAAACGATGAAACAAAAATAAAAGAATAAAACTAACGAAGGGAGCACAGCAGAGTAGTCTGTTCGGGACTTACCTCGAGATTGACGCAGGCCATAATACGTAGAGGCAGAGGAACGGCGTCGTCGTCGTAAATCGGCACCATCTCCTCCTCCTTAGCGAGGCACAGTCGGCAGAGCTCGTTCACGTGAATTATCACATTGCTGTCGGTGTCGCCCTTCTTTCTGCTGTAAGTCTTCATAACGTCCAGCTTGGTTTTAACTCCGAAAAAATGATCTCCAGCGGCGGAGGAGGCTCTCGAGGCTTGGCGAAACCGTGTCGAGGAATCGTCGACGAATATCCTCGATGAATTTAATTTTTGCTTCTCCACAATTTTTATATATATATATATTTTTTTAGGTTCCCGACTGTTTGACGGTGAAAAAAAATGCGCGGTGCTTCGGGACAACGCAGGGCTCGGTCACTCACAACGGGATCTATAATGGCGGCGGTGGCGACTGGGAGAGAGAAGCGACCTGGCTTGGGTCATTATAAATGGCAAGGCGTCTCTTTCCGCTCTCGCGCGCTTATTCGACACGGTGGCGGGGCCGTAGCCAACGAGGTATCGCGGCGAGTGAGCGGACGGAGTACGGGCGACGGCGCTGCGCGGGTAAACGAGTGAGACGACGATGTGCGACGCGAGCGCCACGGCGAGCGTCGTCGGTAAAGGCGTATACTATTATCGATTTCTCACCATTCTTCCCAACGGCGGGAAAGCGGCGAGCGTCGTCCATTTTGGAAACTGCGAGGGGAGAGCGCCTCCACGGCAACTGTTATATCTCTCGCGCGCGCTTATCGCGCACGGGTGTGAGTTTTGTCCATAAACTTCCGTGGGGCCCCCTCGCGGAACGGTTATAATCCTACGCGGCGCGCTGTGCGGAGGTCGGCTATGCGAGTTGCCGGGACGATTTGTGTAGCGCCCGGCAATGCGCGGGGGGCAAGATCGTCGCCTGTTGCCGGCCAAACGGCTGGCGCGCACATCAACCGGGAAATCGAAGGGAGCGAGGATAAGGAAGGATTAATCGGAGTTGTGGAAATGACGATAACTAGCCGTTCGCCGGAGTCCCAAGACGCCTCGCGCCGAAAGTTCCGCCCTGCTCTCGCGCTGAACTACTCCGCTCAATGTTTCCTCGCATCGGATAATGTACTTGGCACACGTGTGTGTTACGGGGGAATGAAAAAAAATAGAACACTGTAAAATGTAAGAAAAAATAAAGAAAAAAATTCTGCTGCGATTGTTTACACTAGAGAAAACATCTGATGCTCGAGGGTCGAGAGTGTTTTACGACATTCGGAAATAGCTCGGAGTGGACTGATAATAGAAACAGCTTGTGACAGAGAAACTGATGCGCGTCTCGCGCGAATATATTCGCGCGATGAGGAACGCGACCCGCTTTTGTTGCGCTGTTAACCATCGGTCGTAAAATGAATTTGTCACACTTAGGATCGTCGATGCCAATTCGGTAGAGTTTGGAATCGTATTATTTTATTGGTATTATGTCGTACACAATTCGGATATGAAAAATTTGTAACTTCCGTGCTCACCGGCCGGAATATTTGTGCAGGGAACGAGAGATCTACAAACTCAAAGGTACCTTGCGAGCGAGGGGCTGGCACGTTGCAGATTTTGAAGGAGGGTCTCGAAGCGGCCACCTGCACATGTCGGAACCTGGGGAGTTAACCTGATTTTCCAACGTCGAAAAATCTCGTCGACGTGTCCGTAACGACTGTGGGTAAGTAACTTGAGAAAAACTGTTTATATCGCGCTTCGTGCTATCGGGCGGTCCTTGAAATCGCCCGGGTCCTTGAAAGGTCCTTGAACTCCGCTTGCCCTTAAGAAGTCCCGGAAGGATCCTTGAATTTTATTTTAAATGTGACGTCTCTCCGGTATGAGATCTCTTCCGGTCGAAATATGAGATTTTCAAACCGGAACTGGCTTGTTTCCGTTATGACGCCACTTCCGGTCAAAAAACTGTATTTTCAAACCGGAATTGACGTATTTTAGGTATTAATCACTTCCGGTAGAAAAATGAGATTTTCAAACTTGAAGTGACGTTTTTCAGATTTGACCTAATTTCCGGTTGAGAAGTAAGATTTTCAGACCGGAAGTGACGTATTTCAGAGTTGTCATCGCTTCCGGTAGAACAACGAGATTTTCAAACTGGAAGTGACGTATTTCAAATGTGACATCAAGGTTTGACCTAACTTCCGGTTGAAAAATGAGATTTTCAAACCGGAAGTGATGTATTTCAAGTTCGACCTAACTTCCGGTCGAAAAATGAGATTTCCAAACTGTAAGTGACGTGTTTCAAGTTCGACCTAATTTCCGGTTGAGAAATAACATTTTCAGACCGGAAGTGACGTATTTCAGAGTTGTCATCGCTTCCGGTAGAACAACGAGATTTTCAAACTGGAAGTGACGTATTTCAAATGTGACATCACTTCCGGTAGAAAAACGAGAATTTCAAATTGAAAGTGACGTTTTCTAGGTTTGACCTAACTTCCGGTTGAAAAATGAGATTTTCAAACTGAAAGTGACGTATTCTAGATTTGACCTAACTTCCGGTCGAAAAATGAGATTTCCAAACTGTAAGTGAATTTAATCATCAAAAGCGAAGCTTTCACGATAGCCCCAAAGTCCAGATAGACAAAATATGTACAGGAACTTCGCTATCGCTATGAAAGAGGCTACTGAACGAGATGAAAACGAAAGAGAGAGCGAAAGATACATAGAGAGAAAGAGAGATGAGAAAGAGAATTCGAAAATAACTTAGCGAGTTAAGAGAAGGAGGAAACGGAGCGATGGTGGAGGCGGATTACGGCTTCGGCCTTCGAGTCTTTTGCTTTTGAGTTTAGTTAGTTTCACCTTCCGGAGAACGAGAGCTCTGTCGCGCGACAAGGTAGGCGCTATCGCGAATAGTATTAATACGTACGCATATATATATATATACATATATGTTTCTACTGCATCGTAAAACCACCGCACTAGCCGATTTTCCCTTTCCTCCACCACATCAGAGAAAGTGCGTTCACACCGACATTGTGCAATCGATATTCCGCGTACCAGTCTTATCGATCGAGTTACTAACCACGGATGTAACAAATTTTTACCTCATTATTAATCATCGTCAATACATTCGACACCAAAAACTTTTTTATCGCATCTTTTACTCCGATGCAGCGAGTGTAATTCGATTGACCGAACTGTGAGATAATCGTCTATATTGGTGCACACTATAACGTCGTGATGACCGATAAATCCGAATTATCGACGTCACTCAGTGGTTTACATTTATTCTTCTCTTTATAAAAACTTTATTTAATATTTTATTTTTTTTTAATTTTTAATTTAATAAAATTTTCTTTTCTTCCAGCGATATTTGCTAACCACCGGTTCGAAGTGTCGACAATTATAGGCGACAGCGGAGTCCCGATGAGAATCGGGATATCGATTACCGTCTTCATTGAGATCGAAATATTCTGGCACCGTTTCGAGTAGCGATAAAATTTTCCAACGCTCTCAAGAATCTATTTTCACGTAACCCAACACTCTATATACTTCGCGCGGTTCTTCGTCGGAACTAGTATCGCCCGAGTGTCTACCACAACGAAAATTCTCACCCGCGCTCGCCCGCTCGCCGTCTCTCTCTCGGTTTCTGTCTCCGACGCGAGTCAAGTCAGCGAGGCGGGCGGAAGAGCGGAGGGCGAAAGATTTTGCGCGACCCGATGGTTAGATATATTCGGAGGAATTTCGTAGCAAAAATAACCGAGAGGTAGGCCACCAACACTCTCCACCGAAGGCGTCTACAAGAATCCGTGATCTACGAGTTATGCGCATAGCCCCCTCGTACGCCTCGCATAATCGACCCCTCGACTTATACCGACGAAAATTCCCCAGTTGTAATAAAGCCGTCACCGCGAGATCGAGAATCGAGAGCGCATAGCGAGACGGGCGAATTTTCCACCGAGACGTTATTTTTTTATTTTTTATCGAACGCAGACTCAACTTCAATGATTCACGAGTAAAAGCGTTGGAGTGATAATAGAAAATAACAAAAAGTAAAAGGTTCGGTGGAGAACAATCGATAGAAAGACTGCGAACGTGGGTACAGAATTATAATAATCTTTATCCATTAACGATTACCGATTTTACGTATATCGTTTTAAAAAATTTATTTTATTAATGTAGCCCCCTCATAGAACTGGCATGATCGACCCCTCGGGTTATACCGACGAAAATTCCCCAGTTGTAATAAAGCCGTCACCGCGAGATCGAGAATCGATAGCGAGACGGGCGAATTTTCCACCGAGACGTTATTTTTTTTTATCGAACGCAGACTCAACTTCAATGATTCACGAGTAAAAGCGTTGGAGTGATAATAGAAAATAACAAAAAATAAAAGGTTCGGTGGAGAACGATCGATAGAAGGACTGCGAACGTGTGTACAGAATTATTGTAGATAGATTTATTTCACCACACGGCGACTTCGCCTTATACCAAATTATCACAATAATTATTACTTATTTACGATTATCGATTTGAGGTATAATTTCATTTATCTATTGATTTATTTACTTTACATAACTCATAGTAACGGCTCAGATGATCTACGAGTTATGCGCGTAGCCCACTCGTGCCGCTGGCATAATTGACCCGTCGACTCATACCGACGAAAATTCCCCAGTTGCAGTAGAGCCGTCGCCGCGAAATCGAGGATCGAGCGCGCATAACGAGACGGGTGAATTTTCCACCGATGCGGCTTTTTTTTTTATCGAACGCAGACTCAACTTCAAATGATTGACGAGTAAAAGCGTTAGAGTGACAATAAAAAACAAAAAGTTTCTATGAAAGTGGATACATAATTACTATAAGTACTAATTATCCATCGGTAATAAATCCATTCGCGATTATTGATTTTGCGTATATCGTTTCCTTTTTTTAATTTATTTAATTAATTTGATTATTTATTTTTATTTAAGTTCGCCAAGAAGTAACGACGAAGTTGTTAGTAAGTGAGGAGAAGCTTTTTGGCACTCACTCATTACACGTAAAAAGTGCCTATTAAAATTACTTTTTTTTTCTATTGCAAACGAGAAGGATTAATTTTAGTGCGTTAGGATGATTCAAAGTTAAGGGGTATAGAGCTGCTACACTCGATCGTTTCTCTAAAGCGTGTGTTTATACTTGTTTTCTTGGCACACATTTCAAGAATAACACCATCCGACACGCCTCGACGCTCACTTTTTAGTGTAAACGAGAGCTTCTTCGTATCTATATTAGAGTATTAGCTCATTGTCTGAATCCTCTGTGAGTCACCACTCGATCTTATTCCTCATTTAAACTCAATGATGACTCTTAATTATATTTCAGTCGACTGTTCGTAACCGAAAGTGCAATAATAACCCGCTTATTGTAACAAATTCGTACACTTTTTTAATCCTCAGGAGTCCCGCACAAGGAAGATCGAAGAGAAAACAGGAAAAGAAAGAAAAAAATTAATACATTTTCAAGATGTCGAGGGCCGGGCCGAAGTTCGTGAACAAACAGTTCAACTCTCCTATAAATCTGTACTCCCCGCAAGCAGTTCAGGAGACTCTGGAGCGCCAGACGAGGGTCCTAGCTAACGGTGCAGTCGGGTGAGGACAAAAATAAAAAAACGAACTATATTTTTTTTATTACAATTTTTTAAATCATAAAAAAAATTCTTTACATTAATTTTTCCAAAACAATTCTTCAAACTAATTCTTCCAAAAGAATTCTTCAAACTAATTCTTCCAAACAATTATTGAAACTAATCCTTCCAAATAATCCTTCCAAACAATCCTTCCAAACAATCCTTCCAAACAATCCTTCCAAACAATCCTTCCAAACAATCCTTCCAAACAATCCTTCCAAACAATCCTTCAAACAATCCTTCCAAACAAATTCTTTCAACCAATTCTTTCAAAAAAATTCTTTCAACCGACTCTTTCAAAAAAATTCTTTCAACCAACTCTTTCAAAAAAATTCTTAAGAAAAGTTAGACTTTGACGATTGTTTCTCATCGATATTGGTGCCGTGTCAACGAACCGTGTGTCTCGTGAAACTGTGCGACACGAAGCCTCGTCAATTCACCTGTTGGCACGGAAGCACCTCGAGGGGGGCGGGGAGGATATTCGCGACGGGCCGGAGGCGATTTCGTTGACGGGCGGAGCTCGTCGACGTCCGATCGACGGACGGCGAGCGATAACACCGTCGGCGAAACCGTGACATCGGAGGATCGTCGGTGATTCAGCCCGAGCCGAAGGAGAGGAGGCCTCGGCAGAGTACTTGCGGGGGAGCGGCGTTGAACGGTCACTCGTCACGGCGCGGCTATTCGTTATTTTCAGAGGCGCGAATCATCCCGGTTAGAAATAAACCCCTCGGGCAACGGCGAGCCTCGAACAACACTGGCCGTTGCGCAAAAGTCGCCGATCGTACTTGACTTAGTTTCGCTTCTGACGGGCCCACCGGTGGTTTTCACCGCGCTCCGATCGGCCACTACCGTGTTCGCCGTTTCTCTGCCCTCCGCAACCGCGCACCAAACTGACCCGAGGGTTCAAGAGCAAATCCCGTTCGATTTGCCGTACGCCAAATTAAACGTTTTAGACAATCTATAGAGAAGAGATCGTCATAATGATCGTCGCACAGTCGAGGTACGAAGCTCGCTCGGCGACGTTCGTCATAGCACTCAGAAAAATATATTTTTTTTTTTATTAAAAAGAATTTAAAAATTTGTAACTATAAACGAGAAAGGTTTTGTGATTGAGATTTGTTGATTGCGTTGCAGAATCGACTTCAATCAGTTGGCGAAACCGACCAATCTGCAGAACAGCGCTGTACTGCGAATGCTCGAGGAGGAGGAAGCCCGGCAACGCGGTGGAAACCCCAGTGAGTACCGATTTTTGTTCAGTCGCTGGTCGTTCTGTGCGTTTTTTTTTATTATGGTTGTGTCTTAACTGCTCGTGAAAATTTGTCTGGTAGTGTGGCTTCGTTACGAAAGTGGTAATTCGATACTGTAACGGATAGGGAAAGAAAGTCTTTAGTGTCAATCTGAAGCGAGGCTTTATATTTGTTTATTTCACTCGGTGTGAAGGTGGCGGTTTTCGAGCAATTTTATTTCACAAGGTGCGAAAAGCCTCATTTTCACACCTTGTGAAAATTTTTTTTTCGATACTCGTGCGAATAACATTTTTTGAACTCGTGTGATTGCAGCACGAGCCGAAGGCGAATCTCACACTCATCAGAAAACATTTTTCGCACTCGTATCGAAATGTACTCAATTTTCACGTCTTCGCTAAAATAACCACATTCCTTGCGTGCGAGACGGGCGTAAATTGTCTATTATTGATCAATGGTCATTATTAAGGAGGGAATCTCGCTGCGCGCTGACTTCGCATAAGTTCGACAACAATAAGAGAAAATTGCAAGTACTTCTTGATGGTGTAAAAATCTGAAAAAAA
>JAPYZC010002204.1:0-14779 GCA_030522665.1 Ichneumoninae sp. A BG-2022a
GCAACAAAACTTTTTTTTATGAAAATGATTCGTTTATTTTTCTGAATACGTATGAATTTTTTCAGATTTTTAAGTAATCGTTGATTTTTTTTTTATAGAACATAGATTATTAATTTAAACAGAGCGCGAAAGGGTTAAAGCCGCATATTTCCCCCCGGTTGAATTATGAGTATGATAAATTCAAGCCGGTTGAATTCAGCATGTCCTTAAAAAGTTGTAGAAATGTCCTTCAATTTTCTTATATTACCGAAAGAATGAAAAAATATTTTGGAGATGCGCGGACACTTCGCGTATAACTAAATGTCGATCATTATTATTGATTGAAGAAGATTGATTGATTGAAGAGTTTTTCGATTTTATTTAGAAGCAACACTATCCATCGTGTCTGATCCTCGTGCACTTACACGAAAATAATCGATTATCGATTATTAATTTAAACGCACCGCGAAAGGGTTAAAGCCGCGAGTTTTGGCCCGGTTGAATTATGAGTTCGATGAATTCAAGCCGGGAAGCTTGGAGAGAAAACAGCTATCGTTTATTTACTAAACGGAATTCAAGTGCAATCATCGCCGTCGACGGAGCCGGGATCGTTAATCTCTTTACGCCTGGACGTTTATCGTGCAGAAATGTTTATACGCTCGGACATGAAAAGTGGATTGTATAACGCAATGTCGTCGATGCGCTATTTTTTTATTTTTTTTAAATTTTTCTGTTTTTCTTCATGTTTTTTTCTAACACCAAATTCTAACGTGTGTCTGACCAGATTGCGAGAAGCTTCCGTTGTGGGTGGCGTCTAACAAAAGTAGCGAAGATCGAAGACCTAACATAGCGAAGAGACGACTCCCGAAATCTCCCGAAAGAAGAAATGGGTTTCGCCAGACTAACATCGCAGCTGCAACAACCAGAAAAAAAAAGAAAAGTGAAATTGGCGCTTGAAAAAAAAAATGCTTCGCTTTTGCCTCACGCTTTTGCTTCGCAACCGCATCGAATGTATCCGCGAAGCCGTCGACCCGTTTGATCTGCTTCCCCGACCACGTCCCATGTCGACCGACGAAGTCCGACGGCTCGTCAGGCCTAGGAGCCGCTACCGCGAGTGCTGGCCACCGTTCTGCCCTCAGGATGGTCGACACTGCCGATTGCTTTTTCGTCCCGAATCAGGTACAATAAAATAAAATCTTTATTTTCCAATTCAAACGAACATCCGTTTCATCAAACTGCAAAGTACAAAAAAAGTCATTCCGGCGTGATAGGCACTGTTAGGGTTGCATTCGATAGATGATATTGTCGCCAATACTTTATTTTTAAACATACGAGTTCGTAATATTAATAATTTAATGCCTTACTGCGAATGCCGGCCAGCATTCATCCGCAGAATGCTTGGCACTGCCGATTGCTTTTTCGTCCCCAATCAGATTTAAAACAAAAATCAAAAACTTTTGCAATTCAAATGAACAACATCCGTTTCATCAAACTATTTCATCAAAGTAACCAAAAAAAAAAACTCTCATTCCGATGATCTCGGCACTGCCAGTGTCGCTTCCGATAGGCCATACCATCAGCAATACTTTCTTTTTATTATACAAGTTCGTAATATCAATAATTTAACGCGTGAAGACACGGTCGATTGCTTTTCCATCCCAAATCAGGTATAACAAAAAAAATCAAAATCTTTCTTTTCCAATTCGAACGAACAATATCAAATTACAAAATTAAAAAAAAAAAAACTCATTGCCAGTGTCGCATACGATACGCGATACTATCGGCGATACTTTATTTTTAAACGTACAAGTTCGCAATATTAATAATTTGATGCGTGAAATTTCAGGGTTGCCGGTGACATAAATCGAGGCCGATCCCGTGCGTAGTTTTAGAAGTCTCCCCCCTCCCCGCCCCTTCCCTCGTTCCTTGGGAATAGAGAAGCCCCACCCCTCTCCCTATCCTGCAATAGGCTCTAAAATCGTTCGCCGGGTCGTTACCGCGATTATCGTTCGGGGTACAGGTGGCTTAGTCGTTGTAGTTCCATACGGTTTAGTTGTTGGCGAGGTTTCGTTTTGGCAAAGTCGTCTTTCTCTCCGCCTCTAGACGACCCGATTATTCTCATCGGGTTCTTTAACGTCTTTCCGGCAAATCGGTGGTACGTCGTCAGCCATGTGTATTAAAGCTTTTTCATAAATCGCTCGTTGCCAAAAAAAAATTAAAAAATAATTTTCAACCTACAATCCGCTCGGCCTCGGACTTGTACGTCGTCGAGTAATTAGAATTTTACGGTCTCGGTGATTTGTGCAATCCGGACCCGTGTCATTAAATCAACGATCTTAATCATCGCTTTCATCAATCTTGTATAGGAGAAGAATTATGAGAATTTTCATACATATATAGAGAGAGAGAGGCGCAACGTTGTAATTTCAACTGATTTAGAATTGCGCGTTTACGGAGGAAGAATTAAATCGAGCATTCAGGTGTGTCGCCGGCCGGATAAAACAGGAATATCGCGGTTCTCCAACACAGCTCTCTATGAATAGATCGCAGTTGAAAATAAAATAAAAAAAATCACCTATAAATATACACCGAGGATTTCGTGTCGTTGAGCGTGGATCGAGTTTGTCCAATTTTGTTTTTTTTTTTTTGTTTTTCTGTGCGTTCTTTTTTTTTTAGTTCCATTGATCGGATTACAACATTTTGTTTCTGTATTGCAGAGCGTTGCGAATATTTTCAAAAAGTGGCGAAAATCGGTTAGGGCGTCTAGGCAATAATCGTCAAATATAAACTTGGCTACGATCCCTCGACGATTTCGTATAATGATTCGGTTGTGCGCGACAGACGTCCAGCGATACTGTTCGGTTTTATCCTTGACGCGATTGTAGCTGTTTTTAAATTTTCGTCCGACGCGAGCCAACGGTAATATTTTTGAAAAATAAATTCGACGAATCGCAACCAGTTTCAATTTCGTTGAATGTTATTTGCATTTTTTTAAACCCGTTTCTATACATTTTTATTATTATTTTTATTGTAACTATCGATTCCTAGTAAGGCTGGAAAAAATAGTTCACTCCACCGAACAATCATATGTCTGTCGAAAAATTATATTTTGTAGCTCTCATATAACGCGCTTTCCATCTATTTTTTTAAAATCAAAGTTGCAAAAATCGCTTTTGCCACGTTTTCGTATTGTTTTCCTTGGCTTTATTTATTCGAGGTGCTTCCGCAGTTCCGCATCACTCGTCGTGCCTTTGAGAATCGTTCCGACGTCGTTGAATAATATTTTTTAAAAATTACTTGTTTCTATATATTACAAAAACAATTTTTATTGTAACTATCGATTCTTAGTGAGGCTGAAAAAAAATGATAGTTGGTTCCACCGCACAGTTATGCGTGTCGAAAAACGTCTATATTTATTAGTTCTCGTATAGCGGCACTATACCAATCCAGTGTAATTTAATTTTTATCTATTTTTGCCAAAGTCGAAAAATCGCTTCGCCACGCTCGTTGTTTTCTTTGGCTTTTTTAATTCGAGGTGCTTCCGCGATTCCGCATCGCTCGTCGCACCTTGCGAAATCGTCGCCTCGAGCGAGCCGATGACAAAATTGTATCGCTGCCAAGAGGTGTACTTTCTTCACCCGATTCTCCCACGATCTTGCACCGAAACCTCTGTGTGATTGCCTCGTTTAAGCTCCTCGCCGCGATAACGGACCCTCAGAAATTCGACGCAATTATCCGAACGATGCCAGGGTTCTCGACGATTCCCGAATAAAATTAGAAGCGATCGGTGGAAGACAATAAGTTGGGAAAGAAAAATTGGTTAAACCCCGATCGGCTCGACTATGCTCTCGGCTCACGAGGTTACGATGAGTTATGAGATGAGTTTTTTTTTAAATTTCGCATTATGTGTATTTTTGAATACAGTCGACGAGAGATCCGTTAATCAGGTGACTGACCTTAGCCGTCAGTTATTTACGCTCATCTATTTTTTGCATCTTCTCCATTCTTATATTTTTATCACCTGCCAATGTATTTCTATCCGCCGTCTCGATTTTTTTTATTTTTATTTTTAGCGCTCTGCGTTACGTTTTACTATATTGTTTGCCTTCTTTTTTGCAGGTCTGAAGCGAGTGGCTTGGCCGCCACCTCCCGAAGATCAGGACGATCTCGACTTTGTCGAAAAAAGTCCCGTACAGGCGAAGGTACTCTTTCACGATACAGCAATGTTTTTTATCTGCGTTAATGGACGGCGTAATTTATCGTTGACGAAAAATTTGCACGCATCGTTAAGGCAGTACGACTATTACTACTATATATATCTATATATCTATACATTTATTAATTATATTTTTATGCAACATATCATTAGAGCTATTGAAGGGGTAACGACGCAATTTTATTCCATGTTCATACTCCATATATTATTTAAGATAACACTGGGAAATAACAATTGAAAAAAATCCAACTGTTTCGGTTTTGAAAATTGAATTTCACCTAATAGTCGTACCTCCTTGAATACCAAGGGAGAGTTAAAAGTTCGTATAGTTGACTACATCGCGCCGTTACCGAGGCGACTCCATCCATGTCTCGATAATATAACATTTATGTAATTTATGCTTTTTATGCAACATATTATCATCAGGACTAGTGGAAGGGTAAAGACGTAATTTTATTTCATCTCCATAGTCCATATATTGTTTAAAATAACGCTATAAATAACTTGTAAAAATCCAACTTTTTTTAATTTAAAAAATTCTTATAATCATTTATGATTATAAAGAAGTGTTTTGCGAAAATTTAGTCCATTGTGAATATGGAATTTCACCTAAAAAGTTAAATTGAACGTCACCTAAAAAGTCAAATCGAATATCACCTAAAAAAGTTAACTTGAATTTCACCTAAAACGTTAAATTAATTTCACCTAAAAAGTTAAGTTGAATTTCATCTAAAACGTTAAATTGAATTTCACCTTAAAAGTTCGTACAGTTGACTAGTGCCGTTACCGAGGCGATATTATACAATTTTTTTGGAACTATTTTCCATACAATAGCGCACTGTCGCGTGAATCTTGAGAATGACGATTTTTTCCATCCGCAAGACTCGCGGTTTAGGTGATTTCGCTGCGTACCAGAGCAGTCCGTCATCGGGAGCATCGCCTCAGCCGCCGAGCGTTGGAGCGGCGATTTCGCGCACGTCACCTCACGTCGTGCCGTCATCACCGTCGCCAGTCAGTCCCGGTGGAACGCTTCGTCAACCGTCGGACTTTCGGCAAGTAGTTGCACCGAAGACTTGGTCACCGGTCACACCGCCAGCGACTTCGCCTCTGCCTTACCAGCAACCCATTCACCATCAACAACATAACAGGGCTGCTCCGCAATCGCAGCATCAACAGCCACAGCAGCCTTGGCAGGTAAAAGCTCGATTAAAAAAAAAAAAACAAAAAAAAATCGATGCTTACAAACCCGCGCTCTATTATTATCGCGAAAAATGGAATTTTGAGTTCCTCGTAACTAGCGTGTAGTCAACTGGAGAACGTTTCGATGAATGCAAGCCTGATAGAGTGTGAAGTGTAAAAGAAAATCAGTTGTTTATAGAAAGTTTCTAACGTTTGTTTTTTTCGTTTTGTTCCAGCAACACTCAACGCAACAATCGACACCGAATCAGAAACAGAGTCAATCGATTCCGGTTTATCATCAGCCCGCTTTCGAGCCCCCGCCGTCTCTCATAACTCTCAGGCCCGAGCCGCCAATATCGCAGGTGAAAAGAAACACATAGAAGATAAAATTACAAAGTTGTATGCGAGGCGAGTTACGTACGACAAAGATATTTCATCGGGTGATTACGCCCTCGGGAATCACGTGGGCGTCGCGACATATCGCCAGCTATCGTCGTCGCTGAAATTTCGACGATTTGTTATAAAATTCAAACGAATAAAGGGGTGAATAACGCGTTAACCAGTTTGGCGTCGTGTCAAATACCAAAAGTGCGGACCTTTGGGAGTGTGTCGATTCAGCGTCATACCGATATATTACAGCTGGCTCGAATCTTGAAAATTCTTCTATATTCTGGAACAAGGAAAAAGTGCTTGTTTTGAAACGGCAAGGTTGCAATTCGTCCCGCGAGCTATTTAAACAAGACTCACGAGTGTCCGAAGACATTTCGTCGCGATCTTTCGTTGCCAAGCTTATGCATCATCTTTTCAATTCTCGGCCACTCAGCCAATTAGGCTGCACAATATGTAGCCGCGTATAATAAATTGGATAGATAGATAGATATATGATGATATTAATGCTTTAGAACGGCTGCTCCTCTAAGCAACCACCGTCCCGTTATACCGCGAAGGACATGAGAGAATCTTTAGTAAACAGATCTTAGCGAAGCAACTTATAGACAGTAATTTGGATAGATTTTAACGTTTGAATTTTTTGTTTTGTTAAACATCTTTTCAATTCTCGGTCACTCAGCCAATTAGGCTGCACAGTACCTGGTTGAACTGCGAAGGACATGCGAAAATCTTTAGTAAACAGATCTTTAGCGAAGCAACTTATAGACAGGGATTTGGATAAATTTTTTTAATCATCTTTTCAATTCTCGGTCACTCAACCAATTAGGCTGCACAATATGTAGTCGCAAAAAATTAGATCAATAGATAGATATATAGATATTCGGCCTCGGCCCAGAATACCGCGTAAGGACATGAGAATATATTTGGTAAACGGATCTTTAGCGAAGCGACTTATAGACAATAATTTTTGTGAATATCAACGCGTGGATTTTTATGTTTTTTTTAATCATCTTTTCAATTATCGGCCACTCAAGCCATAATTGACTGAGTGGCGGACAATTAAAAAGATGATTGAAAACAAACAAAAAATCCAAAAGTAAAAATTTAGTTGAGCTGTATGAGATGATATTAAAGCTGCACAAAACGAAGTCGCAAATAATAAATTTGTTCTTTAGCGAGGCGACTTATCGACGATAATTTGAATAAATTTAGGATTTTCTGTTTTTTTAAGATGCCCGCCCCAGTTTACCAGGCGCAACCTGCAGCAACGATGGCACCGGTCAGTGGCAACATGAGAGGTGACATGAAGTGGCCACCGGAGTCGGTCAAGGCTCAAACCGAAGCCGAGAACAGAGCTAGAATGGAACTCGCGAAAGGGCCTGCCGTTCGGCCGCGCCTGGTTAAAAAGGATTACAGCGGTTTCTTCGCGCAGCACGCGCTAAACAGCACTTATCCCGGTTACCGGGCTCCCCCCGGCACTCAGTACTTCAATCCCGGTTATCAACACTAGACAGTAATTTTAAAGTACCTCGAAAAATTTTATCTTTTTAAATCGACATCTCCGAGAAGTCACTCTTCACGAATGTGTTTGGCTCCTTCTAAGCCCAGCCGAGCTTCCTCGTCATCGTTCGCAATTATTTCGAAATCGAACTGGAAGCCGGCTCGCGGCTTCGACGACGAATAGATACCAATTCGCGGAGGATCGTGTGCGATGATTTTTTTTATCCGCTAATCAAACCGGAGGAAATTCGATTTTATTTATTTTTATTCATTTTGGAAAATATTCATATATATTCGATCGTCGAGAACTGTGGAGGGCTAAACCCTCTTTACGCTTGTATTTCCAGTTCTCGATCCTCGCTCGATCGTCAAGACCCCGAAGATATCAGCACGATAGTAAATTTCATCAAGTTTCAACGTTTGTGTATTGCAGAGCACAAACTTCGTTTGGGAAATGTAATTTTACAAGCGAACCATTTTTTTTGTCTTCCGATATTGTTGAATTGTCCTGAATGTTGAAATTTGACGTCGCGCAGATATCTTCGGGTCATCGATCGTCCGCGATGTACGACACTGTTCAGGGAGTTATTATGCTTAGAGACTGATCGGAAATTCAGCTGCCCGCTCTTGTTGCTTTTTTACCTCATTTACTTCTCTCTCTCTCTCTCCCCCTTTAACTCAATGTTATTTAGAAAACAAAAACAAAAAAAAACTAACTAACCGGCTTTGTCACAGCAATAATAGAGCAGCGGATATTATATATATAGCGAGATCGATAACTTTAGCTGAGCGACTAACCGCACTATCGTTCGATTAAAATGCAAATATTTAATCGGCGGAAGAATACTATAGCGCGTCGATAACACAACGAATACCCCGAGCCAAGTCCGGAATTTACATGTTTAACGTGTTTTAAAATAATTATAAAAAAGGAAAAGAAAAAAAGAAGGAAACAAATGAATCACTTGTTTAATACGTGCGACAACCGGCTTGACGACGAACGACGAGAATCGAATGGCGAGGGTTGCATTTGCAATACACTCGCCCTATTGTACAAACGTTAATTCGAGAATGGGTGTAGATTTTTTTTTAATGTGATTCAACCAACCGACCAACCGTCAGTTAGTTAACTAACGATATATTTTTAACGATGTAATGTGAAGAAAAAAAAATATAATTGTTGAGGCAATAAACGACAGTAATACACGTTGAATGTTCGGTAATTTATTGTCGCCGGTGCGATGATGGATTCGACGATAGATCATTTTTTTGTTGTTGAGGAACAGCATTTATTTATCCGCTCCACTACCACCGGTATACAACACTACGAAATTCTTCGTCGCTTAATTATCGCCTGTATAACCGTAAGCGAATAATATTCAAATACATTTTTTTTACAACATACTTGCGATAACTATTAATGGTAGCAAAAAAAAAGAATTAAAAAAAAGTTCTTAAAAGTTCGAATTGGTATACAATAGTTGTTCAAGTTTCTTTATACAATTTGATTTTTCAGCCGAATATCTGGCAAGGCACGACGATTATGAAAGAAAAATTTATTCGCGGACGAAAAAAAGAATAGACAACACATTTGACAAATGCTCGGGCAAAATGCAAGCTGGAGGGTGGGACTCGTGAGATAAAAAAATAAATATCTCTGTCAATAAGGAGCGTTATTATACAAACGGGCAACAAATGCAGATGTACTGCGAAACGTTAAAAATCCCTCGACTAGCGATAATCGATATCTTAATGAATAATGGATCTGTTGATAGACATTTTTTTTATAGAGAACCATAGAATTTATTTATCTGCTCCTCTACCGCCGATATACAATTTCACAAGTACACAACAGTGCGAAATTCTTCGTCGCTTCGTTATCACCTGTATAACTGTAAGCGAATAATATTCAAATATGAATTTTTGTTTATAACAACACACCTGCGATAACTAGCGATGGTAGAAAAAGAAAAGAATTTAAGTCTAGCGCTGACTAATGAGTTTGGTAAGTTCTCGAAAGTTCGAACCGATGAACAACAGTTGCTCAATTTTCTTCGTCAAATTTGATTTTTCAGCCGGAAATCTGGCAAGGCACAATGATCATGAAAGAAAAATTTATCCAAAGACGAAAACAGAGAAGAAAAGATTTGTTAAATGCTCGGGCAAAATGCAAGTTAGAGCGTGGAACTCTTTTGACACTATATGCGAGATAAAAAAATAAATATCTCTGTGAATAAGGAGCGTTATTATACAAACCGGCAATAAATGCGGATGTACTGCGAATCTTCAAAAATCGCTCGACTAGCTTCCTTTACCGCAGATAAAAAGTCTACTCGTCTATGACCTATCGTACAAAATAAATAACTTCATTTCGTCATTCAGCTGTAACCGCCATTCTGTTTCTGTATAAGTTCTTTAGGTCTACTTTTTTCATATTTCTTTTGATTGAATTTTGAGAGGCGTTTTTTTCGGAGTTCGCTAGACCAGCGAGAATCCTTGAGTTTGTTGGATCGCCTGGAGAAGTTTGTAGCGCAGCTTTTCGCGGGTTTGGTAACGTGGCAGGTCGAGTAGATTGAAACAGGTATGAGCAACGGGTAAATAGCGCTCGTCGCTCATCGGTTGAATGGTAACCTGGAATTTTCATCATTTGCGTGATCGTTTTTTAAATATTCTTTACGGTATAAGTAGAAATAGTTTTTAAATATCGCGAATACCTTTATAGCTTTCATGCCTTGTATCGGTATTCTGTCGCTGCCGGTCAGGAAAAGCAAGAATTTTTTCTTCTCTTCTAGCGGAAGCTCGTGGAAAACCTGCCAGAAGAGTGTTATCGTTGGATCTTCCTTGGTGTAGCCCTCTTTGTAGGCCGCATTCGCTTCCAACTCTTTCCAGTCGTAATTCTCGTTTCCCACTACGACTGCCATCAGCTCATGACTGTGAAAAAGTTCGAGCACGCGACTACCGCAAACTTTGTGAAAGCCTTCGGAGAAACCTTGGAACTGCGTCTCGACGGACTTGTTGAGCACGTAGTCTACGTACAAATCAACGAATTCTTTCCTAAAAACAAAAAAACAATTATTTTATTTAATTGATCAATTTTCTTTATTTGACCTATTTTCTTTATTTGATTTTTTTTATTTATTTTTGGGGACTCATAAGTCGTGCGCGTATGTTTTTTATATTGGATGCGACAATTTTGTGGCCACTAACTTGTTGTGTTGAGTAACCGCGGCCTTGCTTCCACCTGGTATCAATTCGTGAACGACGTGCTGTCCGAAAACTTCTCGAGATATTTCGAAATTTAGACAGAACACTTCTTCCAAATCTGGCTCGTTGTAATCCAAGAGACTCTGCAAACTCCTGCGATAAAACAGAAAAAAACATCGCAAAATATTGCAACGGATTGATCGATGTAGATTTGAATATCGACTGGTTGCTTTGCAGCCTACCTGACGACACTCGGCGATATATCCTTGATGTCGGCCAGGCCCACGGGCTCGCTCAACAATTTTTTGTACAAAACGAGAGGAAACGGTAGATCGATTATTATAAAATTGTAAATAGCCAATCCGCACAAAAGACCGATAAGCGAGTACATGACTTTGTCCTCCAATGATTCGTCGCTGAACCATATTGTTCGGGTTTCCTCGTATTGCTTGAACATTCCGTACTTTGGATCGAGTATTTCCTTGAGCAAAAGCATGAAAAATTCTTTCTTCACGCCACCCGCGTCCTCCGCCTCTTCTCCATGAAACTTGACCTGATAATTATATTAATTTCCGTTAGTATAATTTCCGTTAATTATATTTAATTCAATGCACAACTGCTTAAGGTGCATCACACATACATTCCCAACCAAAAGTTTAATTCGATAAAAATTGCAGTACTTGGCGATATCCCAAAAATCCGAAGAAAATAAAATCAGCCGTATTAATGATGTCTTTTCGTTTTTGAAATAATTTGTCAGTAACGTTTCACATTATTATTATGGAAAATCAATGTTCTTGGCACCTTTAATACAGTTGATTTTTGCAGCTTTTTATACCAATTCTCACTGAATCTCACTTTTGACTGGTAATTGCGAAATATCCTTAAATTGATACCGAATACTGACCCTGAGAGGTTTTTTGAGATCGCTCGACTCATAGAGGGACAATTGGGAGAGAGTGTCGGAGACCAAATTTTCACGGGACACATTCAACATGACGAACTGCCCGTGTCGAGCATCAACGTTGCCCGCGGGATAAGGCGCGAACAGCATGTGCGTCAGTGCTCTCGTCGCGGCTTCGTTCATTGCCGATTGCATCTGGAAGGGACGAAGAACGAATTTATTCGACCTGATTCAAGCTGTTTAATTTTGTTTGTTTTTTTTTAACTTAATTTACGTACTTGTATCGCTTGGTCGGTTTCCAACAGTATTGTCTTGGTCTGAGCGTCGAACAGGAATGGATAGTGACAAAAATTTTTCTTTGTTTGCTGCAAGTAAAATGATCAGAGGATCATACCGTTCCGTCGAAGATTCGACAAAATCGAGTGATCGAGAAAATTTACCGAACGAAATTCCTTGTCCATGAGCCACCTGAAGTACTCTGTTTTCACGTCAATGAGTTCCGGCAGTTCAGCCAAATAGAACGAGCTGTATGGAACCCTCACACCATCCTCGGCAGTTTGATTAATTTTGTGTACGTGCTGCAGTAAATCGAGTGCAAGACGTAGTTCGACGCTCTGCGAAACAGCCTGAGGTAAGAACGAAAGAAATTAAGATAATTGCGTCAACAAATTTATCAATCTATCGATATGGAAAAGAAAAATCTTGCCTGATTCTCTTTGATTTTCGACTCTTTTATAAGATGAAGAACAACAGATTTGTATGAACGTATCAGTCGGAGAATCAACTGTACAGGCGCTCTGCACCACCATTGATCCACGATTTTTTGAGCTTGAGGCGCCAATTGCAGAACCGCTTTGGCAAACGGTGCGTGCAAAACGCTGCATCTCTCGGGCTCGGTGAAACCGTGATACATCGGCAGGCTCAAATAAATTCTAAGCGACTCGACGTCCGGAGGGGAAACGGCGAGTGACGGTATGAGGCCTTCGGTTATACAAGTATAGATCTTTGGAAAAACATTTTTTAAAGTATAGTCAGCACTTGCGAATCGTTGTGAGTCCGCCGACTGTACGAGACACTTTGTTAAATCTCACCAATTCCTGTATCGTCCTATTATTAATCTCCGATATCGTTCCGTACATTCTAATGGCTTCTTCCACGTCGACACCGTGATGTTTACTCGAACAACCGTAGTGACTGCCGTTTTCTATTAGAAACGAGGCGTTTATGCACGCTTGACTCTTGAACACAGTTTCGAGATATCTGCAACGATATTGAGCGAGCTAAAAAATCGATATTCTTTTCTTTACTGTTCAAATAATTGGAAAAGTATCATTCGGGCTAAACTCATTTCCGCAAAAAAAATAACTCCTTTGACGGAACACCGTGCACACATATATGTATAGGGGGAGAACGTCAGTTACGGTTTTGAAATCTCAGGTTTCGACTAGAAGTGTCACCATACGGGAAAACAATGAAGAATGAGATTTTCAAACCGGAAGTGTTTGAAAATCTCTAATATCGAAAATCACTAATTGTTTATGGCGAAAACGACTTTCGGCACAAATGAGTTTGGCTTAAACAGTACCCTACCAAACAATTGACAAACTACTGTGACGTACGTCATGAGATCATGATCGACGGGTGCGCCTGCTGGTATTCGCTGGCAAGCAGCGATTTGTTTTTTCGATACGATGAGTATCTGCGAACTTTCGTCGAACACTCTGCAGTCATCCGGCAGAATGTTGTCCTGCGCAAATATGGAAAAATCGTTTTAGAAAAATGTAATCTTCGATCCAGCTGAGAAAATAATTTGAAAAAATGTATTTCAATGTCTCACCTTTCTCTGAGTTACAGTCGCGAAGCAGTGATCGCCACCGGAAAAAATGTGCCTCACAACGCAGTCGACGCTGTACTCGCTGATGGGATTGTCGACCTTGAATATCGCGGATCCATTGGGCGATACCCACGGGCCTAGAACGACTTGAGGCGTCGCAGCACTTTGCGTTACGCGGGCGCCCAGCTGACCGGCTCCTCCCAAGCCCCATGCATAAACCCTGCCACGCGACGATACCAAAGCCAGCATATGCCTCTTTCCGCAGGATATCTGTATTTTTTTTATAATCGAAAATTTATCCGCCGCGTCGATTTTCGAATGTAACTGGAATAAAATTACATTTTTTTTGGGAAGTTATTCTCACTTGCGTGACAACGCTGCCCATAAGCTCCATAACTTGACGAGGCAATATCTCGTGATTGTTGCTGCCGTGTCCCAACTGACCGTACATACCAGCGCCGCAAGTAAAAACACCGCCATCCTGCAAATAAAAAAATTATTTAAAAAAAACAAAAATTATAATGATAATTTTCGGTCGAGACATCGTTCGAGCTCACCATCGTAAGGAAGGCCGAAAAATCCTCGCCGCAAGCTACGTATCGAACTTTACTGTTTCTCAGAGTCCGCAGTTGACACGGCAAACTAATTTTTTCCGTGTTGTTGAGTCCCAATTGACCGAAGGTGTTTCTACCCCAGCCATAAACGGCGCCTGTTCGGATAGAGCGCATATTTATTTTAACCGCATTGACGAATTTTATACAACGAATGAGTGCGATCTTTATGAGTAACGCATTGTTTTACCTGATTTAGAAACGACTATAGAGTGATATCCGCCACAGGCGATAAATGCTATAGGCACGCCCACCAAGCTGGTCACGAGTTTTGGTTTTATAAATGATTTCACATCCTGTCCCAATCCCAATTGTCCGTCGCTGTTCGAACCCCAGGTGTAAAGCTCGCCGTTGTTCGTCAGCGCGATGGTGTGCTCGAAGCCGCAAGCTATCTGAACGACGAAGCTCGCACCCAAAGCTTTCACCATCCGCGGTATATTCTCCGTTGGACTCGGCGAATTTAAACCTTAGGGATTAAAACATTCGACTCGTTACTCGGCTGGGATCCAGTAAGCGATTTCGTAAAAAGTACAATAAATGTTTTTAAATAAAAAATTAAATGTCAGGATTTACGATAAAATTCAAGGACATTTCCAGGATTTTTGGAAGATTTTGAGGATTTCATGTTCGGCTAAAAATCGGGGATTACCGACGACAAAATGTTGTTTTCGGAGTGGTCGATAACTTTTTCGAGGAAACTAAATTTGTCTTACCTAATTGGCCCTCGGTGTTGCAACCCCAGCTGAACAATTGGCCCCATTCATTCACAGCCAGCGTGTGACTCGCTCCGCACGCCGCTCTTTTGAATACATACGCATCCAAGCCGGGTATCAATTCTGTGCATGTAAAATCAACAATAAAAATATCTACATATCATAGAATAAAAAATTTCATACTCATGCAAAATTGCAAAATTAATATACAGTCCAAGACTGTAGTAATAACCACGCTATATATATATA
>JAPYZC010002205.1:0-45139 GCA_030522665.1 Ichneumoninae sp. A BG-2022a
AGCATCGCAAGCGAAAAACCTGACGAAAAAGCATCAATCGATCGTTCCAAATCACCTAGCCTAGCGGGTGATAAGCACAGCGAGGACGTTGCAGCGGAAAGCGGCCGGTCCAGATCGCCTAGCATCGCTAGCGAAAAACCTGACGAAAAAGCATCAATCGATCGCTCGAAATCACCAAGCATTGCCGGCGATAAGCACGGCGAGAAGGACGTTGCCGAGGAAGGCGACAAGTCCAGATCACCTAGCATCGCTAGCGAAAAGCCTGATGAAAAAGCACCCACTGATCGTTCCAAATCACCGAGCCTTGTAGGTGATAAACACAGCGAAAAGGATGTAATGGATCTGGGCGACAAATCAAAATCACCTAGCATTGCGGATGATAAAGACAGTCAAAAAGATATTTTGGAACTGGACATCAAATCCAGATCGCCTAGTGTAACTACAGAAAAAGTCGATGACAAATCACCAATCGATCATTCAAGATCGCCTAGTATTGCTGGTGATAAACTTACCAAGAAGGACGTTGAGGAAGAAGGCGACAAGTCCAGATCGCCTAGTATTGCAAGAGAAATGCCCGACGAAAAAGTATCCACCGATCGTTCGAAATCGCCAAGCATTGCTGGTGACAAACCTAGTGACAAAGCGGTTGCGGAACAAGACAAGTCTAGGTCGTCCAGTATTGTAAGCGAAAAGCCTGACGAAAAAGCATCAATTGACCGTTCGAAGTCGCCTAGTATTGCCGATGACAAACATAGCGAACCAGACGTTGTAGAAACAGATGCGAAGTCCCGATCGCCAAGTGTGATTGGCGACAAGGCTGACGACAAGATACCGGTCGATCGTTCTCGATCATCTAGCATTACTGTCGACAAGCAGAGTGAGAAGGAGATTGCAGAGCAAGCCGACAA
Organism: Ichneumoninae sp. A BG-2022a; assembly: GCA_030522665.1. NCBI lineage: Eukaryota > Metazoa > Arthropoda > Insecta > Hymenoptera > Ichneumonidae > Ichneumoninae sp. A BG-2022a. The sequence continues at coordinate 909 of JAPYZC010002205.1, forward strand.
GCCCACATCGCTCAGTATTGCTAGCGAAAAGCCCGACGAGAAAGAACAAATCGATCATTCGAAATCACCTAGTATCGCTGAAGACAAACTAAGCGAAAAGGATGCTACTGAACAAATCGACAAGTCTAAATCGCCAAGCATCGCTAGTGAAAAGCGCGACGAAACAGAGCCACTCGATCATTCGAGATCACCCAGCATCGCAGGTGATGAACACGTCGAGAAAGATGTGACGATGCCGATCGAAAAATCGAGATCACCGAGTATTATCGGAGAAAAGCAAGATGGCCAGGAACCGATAGATTTGTCCAAACAATCTTCCGAGACTGTACCCTCTGAAGTATCAACTAAGCCCGCTGATCGGTCGAGATCTCCTAGCATCCCTACTCAAGCTGTCGATCATGAAAAATCGCCGGAATCGAGCAAGACTACCGAGTCCTCTATCGAGGAAAAAACCATCACTGCCGAAACTGATGTACCCAAAGAAAAGGGGTCCACCGCTACATCTCCCAGCCATCCTGAAGACAAGATTGATGATACTGTCCACGAACGGAAACGGCGCTCAGCCAGTATTCACAGCGACACGTTCGAGGTGGACGGCGGAGAAAAAGATGCTCACGACGAACCAATCGACAAATCCAGACAAACCAGTATCGTCGATGCTCATGGCGCAGATGTTAAATCGACAGATGCACGAAAAGATTCTGTGTCAAGCGTGGCGAGTGTCCACGACAGTAAACTAAAAAGACGCCGTACAAGCGTTGCAGAAACTAGCCGAGACAATAGCTGACAAATCAGCCGAAACAAAGCTTACGAAATCGCCGTTGGAAGAAGCGGCCCCGCACGAAACACCCAAGGATCGTTCGCGCTCCCACAGCTTATTCGATGCCGGTGAAAAAACTCCTCTCGGCAGATCGCGTGCAGCGAGCTTATTTGAAGACAAAGTACCTGAAGTGTTATCTTCGCACGGCGAAACGAAAACTGCGGTCCAAGTGCCTGGAGCGACTTACGTTTACGACGAAAGTGACGAAACGAAGGACGATGTATCGAGAAAGTCAAGTTTGAAGGATATCCCGGACGACAGAAAAGAATCGTTGATCGACGATTCTAGAAAATCTAGCATTGCCCAGGATACTCTTGGAAAACGTTACAGTATGGCAATCGAGAAAGACATTGCTGGACAATTTGCGGATGATTACCATACTACGACAGATGAAGTATCGAAAGTCGAAGAATACATCGTGAATAGATATATTGTAAAGAAAGAAAAGATTACTACGCGAATTGTAGAAGAAATTGTGACACTCTATTCGATGCCGAAGTATATGATCTTGGAGCTTATCGAGGCTATTATTGTGAAGAAGAATGTGCCTAGGGAATCAGCTGTAGATTATCCCAAACACGACGAAACTTGCGATTCAGCTGTTACGTCGAAAGATGATCACGTTGACGTGATCGATATACCTGTTGCAAAGCGCAACGACATTGAAAATTACATTCACGACGAATATTTAACGAAAAAGAAAGTAATTACGTCGAAAATTGTCGACGAATTAGCGACTCTGAAATGTGTTTCGAGATACATTATTATAACGATTATCGAAGAAATTATAACGAAGCGAAAGATACCAAGAGCAGATCTCGTCGAGGCCGGAGTTCTCGACGAAGAAACGATCGAGGTAGAGCGCAAGGCGAGCATTGATTCAAAACGTTCCAGCGTGGCGAGTATCGCGAGTCACGGACCGACGGAACACGACGAAAGGCTGTTCGAAGAGGAAAATCTCCCCTCGATAAGTTCTGACTACAAGACTTCATCGAGGCCCTCGATTCCGAGCTCGGATATCAGAACGGGCAAGGAATCACCGATATCCGAGGAGAAACGCGTGGAAGTAGAAAGTTACGTGATGGAGGAATGCGTTAAGAAAGGAAGAAAAATAACGGTATTGGTTCTCGAACAAATAATGACGAAGATGGTAATTTCAAAGCATGATTTATTGGACATCATCGAAAACATAATTGTAACGCGAAAAATGTCGCGAAAAACAATGGTCGACGACGCTATTTACGATGACATTGAGGCAGTGAAGAGCAAGTCACCGGAGTACAGATTCGACGATACGACGGGAAAATCGACACCGGAATTTGTACCCAGCAAAGATCGGATAGTCGAGTTCTCCGGTAAGTCTACACCGGATCCAAAATCCTCCGGATATTCCACACCGGAAACTCGACAGTACGACGACAAGTACAGCAAAGACATGTCGTCGTACTCGACCGATTACGAAAGTCCGTTCCACAAAGCTTTCGTAGGTGGAATAACGGAGGAGATAAGGACAACGCACATAACGACTCTATCCGGCAAATCAACCCCCGACTTCGGCACGCGCGGTGAAACCCCAGACTCGCTGTCGGAGAGCATGACGAGCAGTAGTCAAGCGAAAACCGAAGAGAGGGTGCCGCTGGATAAAGCCTCACCCCCTCACACATCCGGTTACGAACATGCCGCAGCGATGGAGCAGGCTTCATCGATTTCCACAACACGCGTTACCATGACGACTACGACCACAACTGTATCGTCCGCATTGGACTCCACGCCTGGCCAGAAGGACGACAAGCCATCAGTGACCACCGGGAAAGCAAGCGAGGAAGTCTCGTCCGACGATCATTCCAAAATGGTGAAACACGACATTGGCGGATCGGAAACAACGATTATAAGGCGGGAAATATACGAAGAGGAGGAAAAACCGGAAGTCATAAAAAAAGTAATCAGAAGGGAAATCATCGACGACGACGAGCCGGAAGTAATAACGAAAGTGATTAGAAGGGAAATCGTCGAAGAGGATGAACCGGAAGTAATAACGAAAGTGATTAGAAGAGAAATCATCGAAGACGATGAACCGGAAGTAATAACGAAAGTGATTAGAAGAGAAATCATCGAAGACGATGAACCCGAAGTAATAACAAAAGTAATTAGAAGAGAAATCGTCGAAGAGGATGAACCGGAAGTAATAACGAAAGTAATTAGAAGAGAAATCATCGAGGACGATGAACCGGAAGTAATAACGAAAGTAATTAGAAGAGAAATCATCGAAGAGGATGAACCGGAAGTAATCACTAAAATAATTCGTCGGGAAATCGTCAAGCAGGAGGACGATAGCGCTGACGAATACGAGCAGCCTACGATTACACGCAGAATTAGTAGCCAGGAGGGTTCACCGGAAATCGTCGAAACAATCACGACGAGAACGACCAAAACTATCGTCACGGAAGATTCGCCGACGGAAATGACTTGCGAACCGTTAACCGCGGACGTCAAGAGAACCATCACCACTACGACAACAATGACCGATCCGGATGGCAAAGTCACAACGAAGACGGACGTGAAGGAGAGCATCGACAAACTCAAAGGCGACGAACTATCGGAGAGACTGAAAGACGCAATCAAGTCCGAAGACAGCAGCGTGTCAACGGACTCCAAATCGGTCGATAGTCTGAAGACTGAAAAAATCACAACGGAGCTTATAAAAACGACGACCTCGATTTCCGGTACTTCGACACCAGATCTAGGATCGCGCGATGGAAAAGCGGAGGCACCCGGCAAAATTCATCTCGACAAGATCATCGTCGACAAGCCCGAACATCCAAGATCGCCGATCATAAAAGACCTCATATCAGACGAGCGAAGTTACTCTGGCAAATCATCACCGGACATGTCGCTGCCCAAGGACATACAGTTCGGCGGTTCGACCGGAAAGTCGACGCCGGACATCCCGAGGGACGGCGCTACCGGACACGCGCAAATGTCCGGAAGATCGACGCCCGACAGACGGCCGGAGAGTCGCTCGAGCACCGCGACACCCGAGGGCTTCCGGTCGAGCGAAGTGATCAGAACCACGATAACGACGACCCGAACGATGTCCGAGGAGGGCGAAATAATCACGACTACGAAGGAGATCACCGAGACCACCAACGAAAAGGGCGAAACGACCGTTCTGGCGGAGAAGACCGACATCAAGGTCGAGGACAGAGTTCCCTCCAAGGACATGACGGACAGCACAATCGGTAGCGGATTCGAAGGCGCGAAGGCCTCGACCGACTTGCCAAGCGAGAAGGACCTCGGCCCGATGAGTCCGCGGAGCGATCACAGCAGCCTGCACAGCAGAGCCGGCACTCACATGTGGGGAAGCAGCGAGGAGAGACACACTTACTCGGACGACGAAGTCCCGGGCTCGCCGCTCTCGACGACATCCCAAGTCGGCTATTCGCCGCAGTCGACCTGTCAATTCGGCGAACAGAGCTTCGGCAAGGATTCCTCGCACAAGAGCATGGAATTCTCCGATGCCGAGATGAGCAGCAGCTTCTACGGTGAGCTGCCAGATCTGCCGCCCAGAGTGACCACGATGAAGAGCGCCTATCTGGAGAGCACCGGCAGCGAGGCCTCCGGCACGAGCGGACCCGCGCCAATCGAGGGTGACTTTTCCTTCAAGAAATTCACCGTCGAGAAGGAATTCGGCGGTGGTTACAGCGAAAAGTCCGATGGCAAACGGTACGTCGACGATGCCGATCTTGACTTCGAGAAGGCTCTCATGGAACGGAAGGAGATGAAGAGGGATCGGGAACATTCCAGCGCAGTCGCAACGGGCTTTACAAACGGTAGCGTAGCGAAGCCGTCGTCTTCCTCGACAAGCGACGAAAGCAAGGACCCCAAGGACGACTCGAAGAAGGATCCACTTGCCGGCTGGGGAACGCCACTTGGATTACCGTCGCCCAAACCGCCGAGGAAATTCAATCTGCGAACGACCGCGAGACCCACCGACTCCGCTGATATTTCGCCGGACTCGCTGAACTTCGACGTCATAAACGACTGGGGCGAACCACTGAGACTACCCTCGCCGGCTCCGGTCGCCGACGAGGCCTCCAACAAGGGCACACCGTCCACACCCAAGAAGGAACGGAAACAACCGAAGAAAGTCATCACGGAAAATCTGAAGAACAGAAAACGCTCGGAGAGTCCATCGAAAAATGAGAAGAAATCCAAAGATACGAAAAACAAAATTCAACCGGTCTACATGGATCTCACATACGTTCCCCATCACGGAAACTCTTACTACACTTCACTCGAGTTCTTCAAGAGAGTACGGGCAAGGTACTATGTTTTCAGCGGCACCGAGCCCAGCCGCGAAGTCTACGATGCTCTGTTGGATGCCAAGAAAACATGGGACGACAAAGATCTGGGTAAGTTTAATCGATTCTGCTCCGAACGGACAATCACACTGTAAAAATACATTGTAAACTTAATGTGCTGGAACTTTAAATTATATATACTTACATCAAATTAACAATAATGTACTTGTTTTTTTGTTAAAGATATAGAAATAACAGATATAAAAATTATAAATTTTTTTACCGGAAATTTACAACAATTTTCATTACAAATAACAATTTTACTGTAAAATCGCAAAGCACACGCGTTTGAAATTTCGGATATAGTTTATGTAAAAAAGTTTCTCATACCGTTCATTAATTTTCTAACAACATTTGTAAATAACCATTTCAAATTATAAATTTAATGTACAATTGTGGTAGAAAATTAATATACTTTTTCGTTGAAATTAATGTAAATTATTAAAAATCAAGTATCTCAAATATTTTTAATACTCGTATCATTAATTTTTCATCACAATCGTACGTTATTACATTTAATATACAAGTTTTTGCATAAAAACTTCCCGTCCAGTACATTAAATTGATACGAATTTTTTTTACATTGTGACTTCAACCTAAGATCGAGTAATGTCTTCTGATTTTTTTGATTTAAATCTCATTTCAGAGGTCACCATGATTCCCACTTACGATACGGACACGCTGGGATACTGGGTAGCCGACAACGAGGAAGCCCTCGCCGCGAACCATATCGATCTGTCGCCATCGGCGTCGCGTTGCACGATAAACTTGCAAGATCACGAGACCAGCTGTAGCGCGTATCGGCTCGAGTTCTAGGGAATGGCAGCCTGCTCAGCCGTTATAGTCGAGTTCTGAGCTCTGTCCGGACCAAAACCAGCGATCGTAGTCGATCCGGACTACCCAGAGGTTGTTCATAGATCACCTTAAAGAAAAAATCCAAAAAAAAAAAACCAAAAAAAAAGTCGCGTTCGCGACGATGCCGTGGCGCTCGATCCACGCGTCGCCCACGCGACGAGTCTGTTCTCAAGCACCGAACGGTCGAAACGACATGCTAGAAAGAAGGGACAAAAAAAAACATCAAAGTCCCGGACATAGAACCCGTACATAGTCGAGAAGTGCTTGAGACCGATGCTTTCATCCCAGCTGAATATCCAACTTCACGTACTTTCCCCCCCGTTATCGGAACGAGGGGAGAGGGTGGGAACTGGAAAGGATCGTGGTCGACGGACGGCCGTTAATTATTCCGACGGTTCCGTCTGTTTGAGGGCGTTGCGTCTGCGCCGTTCAAATACGAGAACGAGCCCAAAATATAGTCGCGATCGCGCAAACATTAAGGCCTTGACTGGCGAATGAATGTTAAAGAAAAAACCCAAAAATATAAAAAAAAAAAAAACAATTGACCTTTACGGGGTGTCAATCAAAGAAATCGCGAAGTGTCGTCGTGTGGCGACATTCGCGACGTAGTTAACCGCAAGATGGCCTTAAGATTCTTGAATCGCGGCCTCGTCTTACCTGAATGCCGGAATGAAGAATTAAAAAAAAACGATGAACAACGTTGAGTCCGACTCGATGGGAAAGATGAACAACGGCGAACGCGATTTACGTTCCCACCCTTTCCTAGTCGTTGTGATACGATAAAAAAAACATTAGTTATCTCTCAATATGCCGGCCCCGCTGCCGCTTCAGGAGTACTGCATAGCTCACTGACACAAACCCTCGGCAAACGTATTTAAAAAAAAAAAAACCAAAAACAAAAAAAAACCAAAAAAACAAGAAGAAATGTTGAGACACGAAACTGATGTCAAAGAAGGATTAATAAACTAAAGATAGTCGAGTATGGGGGACAAAAAAAAAGTTCTTTATAGAAGATATTAAAGGCGATCAGTAAATGACCTTCTTTGTCATAAATGTTAATATTCATACCATAGGGAGAGAGTCGGCGCAACGTTATTGGTGTTTCTCCTTTGGTAATTTTAAGTGCAAAATATTATACGCGTCATCGAGGGTATTTCGTCAGTTTATTGATATGATATCAACACACACGATGTTTCTACTCGGCAAACGATTGAGCCTGCTGATTTTTGCAAATGCAAATACCATGGCGTTTTCTGCTGGTTAACCCGACCGGTTAGCGAGTACGATTTTTCTCTTCCTTTTTTTTTGTTTCTCGAATCTGCCTACGATGAATAAAATCGTAGCCACATGCTATGCTGTGTTTCGAGCCGGAAGTGACCGGTCGGAAAACGCTATGGTAACAAGAGATGAGAAACAGAGAGAGAGTCGCCGTAGCGCGGCATTGATCTCGCTTCACGAAGCCGATGCTGCACGTGACGATTGCGAAAGAAGTAAAGGGCTTAAAAAAAAAAAAAGAAAAAAAATCCAAAACGATCGCTGAGCAACTTCCAGTACGAAAATACCCAAAAGAAGCGTTCTATTTTATCGAACACACGTTGCACAACAAGTCTTCAAAACATCCATCCAAAAGTCCGGGTCTGTTTAAAAAGTATAATATTACATTATAATTTGAAGCGGACGGGTCGACCGCTGGCTTCTGAGCCTAAACATGTTCGAATCGCGCGGCAACAGAGACTCATTCTAACTGACTGATGAATCCGATGATTCGAGCGAATGATACGCGTAGTTGGGACTCAAAAACCATCCCGTCCGTCGAGTCTGCTCCTAAAAAAAAACATACACCTAAAAACATACCTAGGCCATAGACGACAATGTACAATCCAAGAGCGATTCAACTTTTGTACTTACCCTTCGGCCAATTATTTATTGGTGATGGATTGGCCAAAAAAAAGAAGGATGACGATGTAGGCTTTGAGGAAAAAAACAGTGAGGCGAGTATGATGAGGGGGCTGGAATAGCGAGGGCGATGACGACGATGATGATGATGATGACGATCCTCGAGAAAACAACGATGATCTCGCTGAGAACGTTGACTGTAGAAGCGTCTCAATTACGAGGACGACGACGAGCGATGCGTTTGATGTGAATCATAGTATCCACATAGTTATCCATCTCAGAGCATTCGACATCTAATTTTTTGTTTGCCTTTCCTATCTATTTTATTTTTATTTTATTTTTTGTCTGAACTTTGCGTCATCTTGACAATTAATAATTGTATTCATCCTCGCAATTAATAAGTATTGTGATTTTTCTCATTTTTTTTAACTCGCATAATACATTCATTAGAATTATTCATTGTTATGGAATTAAAAAGATAATACGGCGGAGGAGTTCGATTAACGTTAATTTATAGCCGTCCGACCCGGTTGAAACCGAATTCGAATAGTTTTTATGAAAGTATGTTTGGAGGAGTTTTTTTTTTATATATTATGCAGCTTTACATTTGCCGAACGGGCAACGACTAATGTTAGCTTGAATACGATTCTAGACGCTGCTTCCCTGTTTTTTAGCGAAGGGCGCAGTCGACATACCTGTAAAATGTGTATGTCGAAATATTTTTATCACCCTTTTACATTTTTCCTGTGATTTTTAAACGCCCTTGCTTCACGGACAGGCGCGTATTTATTTCTATCGTATACATCAGAATATATTAGTGTGTACGACGCGATTTTAATTAAGCTTTATCTAAGGTAATGAACCCATATATTTCAAAAGAGTTCAAAAACTCGAGTGATTATTAAAGTAAATAGAGCTGATCTGCGATAAGGTTTTAATACGCGAATAATAAAAGACAAAAGAAAATATTTAAAAATGAAACGTAAAAAAGTAAAAGGTAGTAACAAGAGGTAAAAGTAACAAGTAAAAGTAACAAGAGGGAAACACGAATGAGCCGTGGGAATGATTATTTAGCATCGGGAGCTTGACGCTTTTTTTTTTGAGAAGAAAGATGAAAGTCCAAATCAATGTAATTGAAGAATCCAAACGATAGTAATACGACGATGTTGCAATTTGACTATTGGGTATCGTCGAAAATATCATCATCTCGCATCGTCCTCTTCGATTATGCGGATCAATGCTTTTTATATCGTACATACCTACATACGTACGAGAAAACGGAATACGATAGACGGATGACGTTGAAGTATGTATCTATGTATTTATGTATTATTTATTGACGATTAATAACGACCAGCTATCTAGGTAGGGTGTTGAAATTATAAAATTAATTGATAAACAAACAAAAAAAAAACAAAAACATTCTCCACGAAAAAAGCAGAACTATATACACTGATGAACGTAACGAAAAAAAAAAAATTAGGAGCGAGCTTTCACGGAACAAAATTAATGTAGAATGGTTGCGATGAGCGGAACGAGGCAGATGATAATGCAAAAGTGAACACATGTACGAACTTCGGTATGGTGGTGCACCTCGGGGGTGATAACAGCTTGACATTTTTTTTCTCCATTTATTTTTCAACGCACGCAATTGAAAAGAAAGTAAATTATTTCTTCGTGAACGAAAGCCGTCGAGTCTAAATTTTCAACTCGATTATACGAAACATAACGATAGCTGCAACGCCGCTTCGAAGGTTCATTGAGATGTTACTTTGGAAAAAAAAAAATGTGTCTTAACGCAAATGGGCATATTTTTTTTTGTTTATACTTGCAGCAAAATGCGATACTCTAGTCAAAGATTTCGTGCGAATATTTTATAACAAGTTAATCTAGTCATTTAAAAAATCTTTCGTTTTTGTTCACGCAAGAAGAAAAGCAATGGAACATCGGTTCTCACCTCTAGGGGTGCACGTGCGCGCGCGCGCGTCACGCTTTCGAATAACGAACTAAAATTTATTGTGGGAGTGTTCATGGTGCTATGGTTATTATTATAGAAATAAAAATGTTACGCTATATGATAAAAATGATAATATAATAAATATGCAATATACCTTCGATCGCAGTATCGCTTCGCGGAAACCGCAATGCTTTTGATCCTCTATTGTCTTGATGTTGAAAAAAAAAGAAAAAGAGAAAAAAATAATACTTTAGTTATTATTACTTAATTATGACACAAAGGCTGGACATTACCGCATTATTAAAAAAAATAGATAAATAACAAAACCTTGATGGAAAAAATTGAAATTGTGGTGTCGTCCTTTCGTAAATAAACTAGCTTTAGCTCTTCGTATGACCTTCGATTTCTCACGAGAGTTCGGCTGGATTCGATTGATCTTCCGAGTGATTTTAGAAAAACGCTGTAAGAATCGATACATGTTTTTTTTTCAATTTTTTATTCTATATAACGTGTACAGTATTTTGATTTTCTACATATCTACACACTTGCAAAATACTTACGATTCGGTACTAAACTGTCGACATCCAATATTCATACATATTTGTTTTTGCACATTTGTTCGAGCTTCTACATACATAACTTTTTACAGTCCTCAATATATCTTACATATATTTTGGGAAAATGTTCGCTCGTTCGTTAGTCCCAATTAAACATTTTTAAACCGGAAATTTAGATTTCCATTTTCAACCCACGGAACACCCTTAGAGACCCCCAAGCCCCTGTAACTATTTCTCTATTATACTATGCTGGTTGTATTATGTGCGTCTCAGGGAGTTCTGTATAACGCACAACACAACAGCAGCAATCATTTTTCGACCAGAAATACATCATTTTCAGTCCAGAAAATTCATTTTTCGACCAGAAATACGTCACTTTCGGTTTGAAAACCTCAGATTTCAACCGGAAGTGACGTATTTCCGGTATGACATCACTTCCAGTCAAAAAGTGAGCCTTTTGAACCAGAAGTGAGGTGTTTGCTGTAAATCTCCCGAATTCTGAAATTCCGGTTTCTAAATTCCACAGTCCATAGCGAAGGCGCGAACCACACAACAACCTGCTAGTCCACTGTGGATAACTTATCCATATGTGGATAAGGACCGCTATCGTCACAACCTCAAGAATGTCAGAATAACCGAAATTGAATCGTTTTCTTGACCATAATATCTTACAAAAGGTTGTACATCGGCAAGCCGTTTCAGAAAAGCATATAGTCATTTTTTTAATACATAACATGCATTTCTAAAAAGGAAAATCCTATCCACCGAGGGCAACGACTCCCGAAGTGTCGAAGGCATGGAACTAATTAGATATTCCGATGAAAAGGCAACAGGTTCATTAAATCTCAAAAGGTTCCATTGTAAAGTTTTTGACCCAACACTTATTCCGAGAGGGAAAGCTCGACAGAATTTCCAGACGACCTCCCTTCTCGCTGGCTATACCTATCCTGCCAAGAATAGGCATTGAGTGAAACTTTTAATTAAAATGCTCTTCCATTCGAAAAAACCTTTGAATAACGTATTTAGATAAAAGCATTAAAATGAGAAAAATGCACTCTGTGGACTGCATTGGCATTTAGTATCCAGTCTCTGCACTCCACACGTCCTTCACCGCGCTGCACAAAATAGGCCAGTGTGTTGCTGAGATAGTGAGGGACGCGCCCGACCTAGCCCAATCCGGCATCAACGGACCAACGTCCCATCAGCACCGGCGCTCGATGAACCACCATGTCGAAGCTAAACAATTGATCTTAGAATCTCGTATTGTCCGGCATTTGAACAGAATAGGCGACTTTGTCTTCAGCCACCCTATAATGATGAATCCATCTCGATCCTTTCCTGGTGCTCATCTTAATCCGACATCGCCGAACCAAAGTCCCCACCATAAAATCCGCACATCTCAAATCTACACAATTTATCTTAGAATCTCGTATTGTCCGGCATTTTAACAAAATAGGCGACTTTGTCTTCAGCCACCCTATAATGATGAATCCATCTCGATCCTTTCCTGATGCTCAGACGAATCCAACATCGCCGATCTAAAGTCCCATTTACACCGGCGCTCGATGAACCACCATAAAATCCGCGCATCTCGAAGCTAAACAATTTATCGTAGAATCTCGTATTGTCCGGCATTTTAACGACATATGCAACCTTGTCTTCAGCCACCCTATAATGATGAATCCATTTCGATCCATTCCTGATGCTCAGCCGAGTCCAACATCGCCAATCCAAAGTCCCATCTACACCGGCGCTCGATGAACCACCATAAAATCCGTGCATCTCGAAGCTAAACAATTTATCGTAGAATCTCGTATTGTCCGGCATTTTAACAAAATAGGCGACATTGTCTTCAGCCACCCTATAATGGTGAATCCATCTCGATGCTTTCCTGATGCTTAGACCAATCCAACATCGCCGAACCAAAGTCCCATCTGCACCGGCGTTCGATGAACCACCATAAAATCCGCGCATCTCGAAGCTAAACAATTTATCTTAGAATCTCGTATTGTCCGGCATTTTAACGACATATGCAACCTTGTCTTCAGCCACCCTATAATGATGAATCCATTTCGATCCTTTCCTGATGCTCAGCCCAGTCCAACATCGCCGATCCAAAGTCCCATCTACACCGGCGCTCGATGAACCACCATAAAATCCGTGCATCTCGAATCTAAACAATTGATCTTAGAATCTCGTATTGTCCGGCATTTTAACGAAATATGCAACCTTGTCTTCGGCCACCCTATAATTATGAATCCATCTCGATCCCTTCCTGAGGCTTCCATCGATGCCATCCTTCCAGACTCCAGCGGGAAGATAAACCTCCCTCTGTCGACTTCCGGAGTAAAGAACAGGCGCCACGATGAGTTCCTCCCCGACGGAGAACTCGTCGACGACGACGTGGCAGGCCTGATCCGCCGGGTCGAGCATCCACAACGGTCTGATTATAGGCAGCCCGGTGTCCAGAGTTTCGTTGGCGTATTTCTTCAGCAAAGGCGTCACGGTCTTCTGTCTCAGTTCGGTGAGCCTCTTGGCCATTTCCAAAACCGACTCGTCGGAGTATTTGCTCGGCAGATGAGTGAATCTTATCACCGGCAGAAAGGTCGAGAGCTGCAGCCATCTGACGTAAAGCTCCTTGTCGGGAAGATTTACCTCGAAGTCGTTGTCGGGATTGTTGTCGGACATCGGCAACGCGACGTCCCCGCCGACGGCGCCGGGCATTATGAACGGATAGCCGATCATTCCGTAGCTGAGGACCGTCGGTATGACGGTCTTGATGGCTTTCCAGGAGGACGGAAAGGGCGGCAGGGAAACGAAGACCGGCGCCCTCGGTCTGGAGATGGCGCTCGAAACTCCCATGACGGATATCGAGCCCAGTATCGATCTCGTGAATATCGTTTTGTAGTGATCGGGATTGGTGAGAGGTTCCTCGCATTTGTAATAGTGCGGCATGTCCTGGGCGGTGCCGAGATCGAGATAGAACGAATCGACGTCGTACTTCTTGATGAGGCTCTCGAGCTTGGTTTGCAGCCAGGGCAGGGTCTTGTTGTTGGTGATGTCGAGGACTCCGGCGCTGTTGCTCTGCCGGTAGCGCGTCAGCGCCGGTATTCTCGGGTCGCTGCCCCGCTCCGATATCAGGAGACGACTGGCGACCGCGTCCTTGAAGTTGATCGACTCCGTCGATATGAAGGGTTGAATGGTAAAGACGATCTTGAAGCCTCGACGGTGTATTATGTTTATCGTCTCCTCCATCGATGGAAAACGATCGACGTCCAGAACGAAGTCACCCGGATTCGGCTGCCACTCTTCGCTCAGGAGCACGTGACCCTGACGAAGGAACCCGAGGGCTATGACGTCCTCGGTGTAGTTGTATATGGCAGCCTCGTTCGTCGGCGAAATTTGCCAGACGGGCTCCGAGAGCAGAGTGTGGACGGCCTGAAGCTCGTCGGGCTTTAGACCGTCCCACAACGATTTCTCTGCCATCGACGAGTGAAGGGTCTTCATGTTGTCCGTCGCGCAGATCGTGTAGTTCAGTTGGGGAAGCGGGGTCAGGTGGTTTATGTAGGCAAAGGCGTCGTGTTTTGCCTGCAGGCAAAATTCCTTCGACCGGTTCGCGTTGATCGACACGTACAGAGGAGTTTCCGGATCGACCAGAATCGTCGCTCCTTTGGAATTTAGGAAGTAGCGTTTGAGGACGTTCCCGAAGGGATGCTTCCTTATGTCGCCCGTTATGAAGGGACTCAGCTCGAGTCTTCCCTGCTCGAGGGGGTAAGCCATGTTCTGTATCTGACCCGCACCGTACCAGTGACCTCGCTTCTGCGACCAATCGAAACAGTCCATCGGATTGAAGTACGAGCTCAGACTCTGCCAGGTGACGTGGTAGCAGTGCATGTCGTCCCGCGAACTGTGAGCCAGGTAGAGGCGCGTCTGGCCCAGCCACTCCAGGCACACCGTGTCCTGACGCTGATGGTGAGGGAGACACGGAAATACACCGGTCTCGTGCGCAATTCCGACGCCGAGACGGGCCGCTATTATTTCCGAACCCACGCTGCTGTACACGTGCATTACACGCTCGTTTTTGTTGAATCTGCAGACGAGGAAATATGGGAGTACAGGAAATAGTCGATTACGAATGCACTGTCGAGTGGGTTGCAGCGATGGCGAATGCGAATTTGAACAAGAAGAGTTTTCAGTTATCAGTTTTATGAAAATTTCAAAAATATGGGGGTCGTTCCCTAGCAATTCGACCTGGTTTTTCGTTTAATAAAAAAAAAGTTGAACTCTCCGGATAAATCTGACAAAATGTCCACAATGCAGTGTTGCATATAAAAATGGTCAAGCGATAACATATTTTTTTCTTCTAGGATTTGTTACGGTTTTTTTTCGACAAAAGTTGAACCGCTCTGGCTCAAGTCCTCACATTTTTTATAAACGACACAAGATATTTCAGAATTTTTTCAAATCTTTGAATTGTGGATCAACAAGTTTTTTATTGTAAATAATAATAAACATTTTTTTTTATTTAACAAAAAATTGGAAAGTTTACATCCAATTTTAAATCTAATAAAAAATCGGTGTTTTTGAGAGTTCAGTCATATGAAGAATCGCGGACTCAATCGAAGATGGGAGGACACCCAAGTCGAAATGGTGGGGAATGCCCATGTATATCTTCGTTTTCCGTCGCGTTCAGCACATTTCGTTCATAAATAAATATGCTACTGGTTTTCGGAACGAATTTCGTATTCACCGGAAATCTACAAAGCACACGCAGGTCTTCGTATTGATCTTCTGGCGCACTCGGCCTCGCCTCCGCGAGCTCAGTGCAACGATATAGTTTACCTGAACTTCTCGAAGTATGCACGTTGCAGAACGTGCTGATGGTAGTACACGTGAGCGAACCCTACGAGGAAGACGACGCAAAGGAAGAGAATCCCCACGAAGGCTCTGAGTCTGAAAAACAATGAGTCAAAGTTTCAGTCCATTCCAATGCAAACCAACCAACCGTAAAGCTTTCGGTTGGATTTGGGTCGTTTTCTAACAGTTGATTAGTGCGCCAAATCAGCTCCGATTCCAACCTTCTGGAAGTTGGGTTTTGGTTGATATTTCAAAACCAACCGTTATATCTGTCGGATAGAAAGTTGGATTTTCTCAAAACAACCCACTTTCGGACGGTATGTCGAGAGCACCGATAGTTCTTGGCTCAGGGTTGTAAACCGGGGTCGTTTTATGAAAATCAAGCCGTAAACCGAACTGCTATCAGAAATATCTAACGGTTGGAATTACAGTTGGTTCTTTAATATCGACGAAAAATCAACCTCTCGAAGTTTGGAATCAGAGTTGCCCTAGCAAGTTGATGGACTGCAAACGAACCGAAAAACGGACGTCCGTTGGGGAACAAAACGGACCGTAAAAAACGACAAAACGGACTGTACATTTTTTGTTGGCATTTCGTCTTTTTTCTGTTGCGGAAACCGAAAACGGACCGAATGGTTTTTTTCGAAAAATTTGCTTTCGTCCGTTTTCGGTTCCCGCAACCGAAAAAGGACCAGGATCACATTTTTATTCTGTCCTTTCATTAAAAACAGAATTAAAAACAAAGCAACAAAAAATAAAAAACTTAGCCAAAAATTTTAATAAAAAATGTTCGGTCCTTCCTCGGTTTCTGCAACCGAAAAAGGACCAATCCAAACGTACGGTCCGTTTTACCGTTCGTTTCGTTCCCCAACGGACGTGTCCGTTTTTAAGTTTTTTCCCCTAAAAGCAGCCGTCCGTCAACTTGCTAGGGTGGTTCGGTGCACCGATCGACCGGTTGGTCTTCAGGTTGGTTCCAGGTTGATTAGAACGCAGAGAAATAGATTTTTTTCCCAACTTCGCTAAAATAAACACATTCCTTACTGACGGAAAATTGACTACCCACGAGTAGGACTTTTCGAGCGTTACACCTAGGTCTAACAAGTTCCCGATAAGGCCTTGTCGAGCCATCTTCGGACCCTATCATGGCCCGATGTAACGGTCGACAATTTCTCCTCGGCTTATTGACTAATAATTATGATTGGCCTGTGTGAATGCGCAGTACGGTTTCATTACTCCCTAGGGAGTAATAGGGCTTATTACTCCCTCAGGAAGCCCTATTACTCTCGGGGAGTAATGATCATTGGCGAATATGACGATCTTGCGAGGCAAGAAATGTGATTATTTCAACGTAGTCGGAAAAACGTATCGTATGCTATTCACTGAAATAAATACATTCTTTGCGTGCAAAACAGGTGAAAAATCGCCTGTTATGTTGAGCGAAGATCATTATTAACTTGCGCGTATGTGCAGTAATATTTCATTACTCGCTAGAGAGTAATAGAGCTCATTATTCCCTCTGGACGCCCTATTATTCCCGGGGGAGTAATGATTCTATTGGCGAATATAAAGTTATTGCGACGCAAGAAATGTGAGTATATTAAGGTAGTACTAGCACAATGACTGACGCCGCCTAAGTTCGAGAGAAAAAAGACAAAGATTACAAACACTTCCCGATGAGAAGAAAATCTGAAAAAATTCTAGCATATAAAAGGTGCTGAAAAGATTGTTTGTGCATAATAATAATTTCAGAATGTTCATAACAAATTAGTGAAAAAAAAAATTGTGCAACAAATTACCCGGCAATCAAATTTTTTTTTATTACGAAATTGATTTGTTAATTTTTCTGAATACGTATGAATTTTTTCAGAATTTTATCCAATACTTGAAAATTACGATTTTAAACAAATTTTAACATAAAGGAAACGAATAACATTTCGGGATCATTATTATGGACGAACAATCTCATCAGCATCTTCCATAAGCTTGATTTTTTTTCAGATTTTTATCCGATCGAGAAGTGTTTGTAATTCTCTTTTATTCCTATCAAACTTAGGCGATGTCAGTCATTGCGCTAGTACTACCTTAACGAAGTCGAAAAAAAATATACTACACGGGAGGGAGCAGATTTTCACCCGTGTAATTTCTGCCCGAACGAAGCGAGGGCAAACTTCACCCCCGGCGAAAATTGCGAACTTCCCTCCCTTGCGGCATAACATTTCTAACTAATTTCGCTGTATCACGAAGTCTTATCGTCGAAACGTATTTTCCAGCGCCACAAGCTTTTTCGTCATACACGCGCGCGACTTCGTTAACGATGCAAATGGAATGAGCAAACACGAGCGCGAACATTCTCGGCTATCTCGTCACGCAGAGAAAATAATTTTTTTCCCCGACTGCGCTAAAATAGCCACATTCCTTGCGTGCAATACGGGCGGAAAATAGCCTATTATTGACCGATGATAATTATTAAAGTGTGCGCATGCGCAGTTCAATTTTATTACTCCCTAGGCAGTAATAGGGCTGGAAACTCTAGGGGAGAGCGGGGCAAAATGGCACAGCGGGGCAAAACGGGATAATGAGATAAAACGCAATTTTCCAATAACTCTTGGATGGTGGCGATGGTGGTACATGGGGCAAAACGGGTTGGAAAATTCGGATGTATCGTTGGGACAAAATGGGACAGCCAAAAATTATTGGAAAACTGAGTTTTGCCCTCACTGTCCCGTTTTGCCCCGCTGTGCCATTTTGCCCCGGTCTCCCCTATTACTCCCGAGAGAGTAGTGGTCATTGGCGAAGATGACGATTTTGCGACGCAAGAAATGTGGGTATTTTAACGAAATCGGAAAAAAAATATCGTATGCCACAAGGGAGGAAGTGCATTTTCGCTTCGTGTGAATTTCTGGCCTGGCTTCGCTCGGGCATCAAACTTCACACTCGGTGAAAAGACGCACTTTCCTCCGTAGTGGCATAATATACTATTGCCGATCGGTCCAAAGACATTCATCGACCCACTTGTAATCGGCGTTTTGACGTTTTTTGCTGCTGCGAAGAGCCTGAGGTATCGACAACTGTAGCTTCTCTTTCAGAAGACTGCTGATGCTGTTGACGCTCGTTATCGTCGAGTTTGGACTCTGAACATCGGGGATATCCGTCATGTCGTTTCCGAACTTTTGCCCTCCCGACCCCGGGACGATTCGGCCCTTTCTTCTGGGCGGTGCTTGAAGCGGAACTCTGCGCAAAAATTGAAAATTTACATTAGCACAGTCGATCACGCATGGAACAGGTCGCTCAACACGAATTCTCGGAATTGAGCAGGCGTACAAAAATGTTACAACACACATGTGTGTGACCGAAGATGATGTTTACACAAGTGATCGTCACATGGGGAAATTTACCGCAGACCTTCGACACCGGAGTACGTGAAACTTTCTCAATCGAAAAATATGTTTTTTACGAAAAAAACAACCTACATTAATTATCCGCCCGTAGCAATAGTCCGTGTGTCAAACGGCATTATTATATCGGTTGATTTATATGCATTTTTCCCATTCCTTCCGCACAATGTCTGCACGTAAGATAGGATGATTTTTTTTAGTTCGCTTTTTCCCCGGAAAAAAATTCCCTGACTTTTCACTGCCGAATTAAACATTTTCCCTGACCAAACTTTTAACGACTTCTATTTCTTTAAATTAACAATACAAATGAAAATCCGTAACTATTGTATTAATGTTTAATTCTATTTTTTTTTAAATCTTCCTAATTTTTTAAGCCTCCCTTTAATGCCCTTTTTATTTATTTATAGAAGATTCGGGAATTGGTCAAGGAATTTACTTTTTCCCTGACCAATTTTGGAATTCCCTGATTTTTCCCTGATTCCCCGACCACGATTCTTTTTCCCTGACTTTTCCCGGTTTTTCCTGACCGCGGTCACCATGTTCGAGTTCACGAATAGAATTTTTAGGTATTTTGTTGTACCTTTGTAAGGAAACTGCACTACCGACATCGTATCTGGGAATCATTTTGCCTCTTCGATATTTTTCAGCCGACTTTCACTCGGCCGAGAACGCTAAATATTTCTTCGCCGACGACTTTCGACTTCTTCGCTTCTGCGATCTCAAAAAACACTCAAATTTTTTTTTTTTTTTTTTTTTTATGCACGCCGCAGATTATCTTTCACTCCTAAATGAAACTGAATCCCCGTACGGAAGTTCGCGATTGAGCAGGTGGATAGATGAAAAGTTCAGCTCAGTCTCCGAGCGTCAGAGCCGCGACCGTAAGACCAGAAAACGATGAAAAAATTGAGACCGATAACCCTGGTGAGATATGCGATACGGAGAGCGTGAGCGATGCGCACTCGAGACGTTCATTAGCACGACTGGTATTTTCACATGGCGTCGTGCATGCACGCTCGTGTAAGTATAGACCGTGTAAACATAACTGATATATCGGGAATAGAGAGGAGTAGGAGGATGCGTAAACAAATTGTGCTTACGCCACGAAAAATACGATACATGTTTTTACCGATAAAAACAATTTAAGTATATGGGAAAATATGGCAATTTTGTGTCTGCAGACAAAATTATGTGGGCATCGACAATCAACAACAATGTTTATTGGAAAAATTTCTTTTTACTTTTGATTAATTACTTTTACTTTATAACTTGTCGTCCTCAAATTTTGTATTTATTAATTTTCCAATCGCATAATCAGCTCTTGTCTTGCAAACAAAAGTGCAAACTAAAATTGTTTATGACGCGGGAAATAATGGGACTGATTTTTATATTCAAACTTGAACAAGCGAGTTTATCACTTATTCGACAAAATTATTTTTACGAAACTTCGTATTCCGACTTTACGAAATTATTTTTTACTGCACTGATAAAAAAGTACGGTTGAATCAACTAAGATTCGGGCAGGAACGTTCAAATAAATATTTAGTTGGTTGAACAAAATGTTTAATTACTCAAAAATATTTTGGTGAAATCATCAAACAAATTTTTGAGCTAACCAATTTTTTAGCTGTTCCAACAAAATATTTAATTCAACGTCCCTGCCCGAATCTTAGTTGATTCAACCGCATTTTGTTATCAGTGTGTGCGGCATGGCATAATATTTCGTCATAACCATGCTTCGCCTAGAGAAACCTCCGAGGACGTTTTCACGTTTTAAAAATTGACGAAATTAAGAAAAAAGTTAAGAGTGAAGTTTTAGCTTTTTTTTCTCAAACTCAGCGCCGTTACTCTGCCCGTCACACATACTTGACCATCTCTTCATCGTTTGCATCGTCTTCCGTTTCCGAGCCCAGAGTGCTTCCGTTCGGTGTCGAGCCGCTGTTGCTGAACGTCGTGCTGCTGTCGCTTTCCGTCCGCGAAAATTTCGACGCTACACCCTGCAACATCGATGCAATTTTAAAACAAGTGCCGAAGAAGAATTTAACAGGGGTTAAATCACGGGTCAATAACCCAAGTGGCAAAAAGCCATCTGGTCCGAAAAAGTTATCCGAATGGGTTACATAATTTCGCCGAAATGGTAACTATAAGTTATGTTTGAAAGTTAATTTTTGGACGTAGGATAGCTCATAGTTACCATTCGGGCCGACTTATGCAACCCATTCGGATGACTTTTTCGTATTCTGAAAAAAAGTTTTGGTAATATCAAACTAAGCTGCAGTTGCGGGTGGCGAAACAAATATTTGGTCGATTGAAAGAAATATTCAATTGATTCAACGAATATTTAGTAGTTTGACCGAATATTTAGTTACTTCAAAAAATAGTTACTTGGATTTAACAAACATTGTGTTCAATCGACCAGATATTTCTTTCGCCACCCGCAACTGCATATTAGTTAGATATTACCAAACTTTTTTTCGGTATACCAGATGCCCTTTTGCTATTTGGGCATCGTGCAGCGGAAGTCCACAAAATCAGTGGCAAAAAATGTATTCGCGGTCGCGGGCGACGCACTTGAATACCCTGAGGAAGAGTTCATCGGCGCCGATCGCGCGAATCAAGTAGGGCGCGCGTTCGTCAATGCAGTTCTGCTCTGATCTGCTGCATCTTGAAAGACGCATCTCGCGGATGAAATCGGATATGTATAGGCATGAGAGAAAACCTACGAGCCAGCCGGGCAGCCAATGCCAATGGGACGCTTATCTCAGCAGAGCTGCATTTATGAAAGCACACCCAGAAAAAAAATGTATTCGACGGCCACCGTTTATTTGGTTTAAGTAAAATATTTATTTGATTTAAATAAATATTTATTTAAATTAAGTAAGTAGTTAACTTAAATGAAACAAATATTTATTTAAATCAAATAAATATTTTACTTAGGGTAAAAGTGGTGAATATGGCCCACCTCGATTAACACGTAAATCAATGATATATGAACCGGGCCATATTCCTCACTTTTACCCTAAACCAAATAAACGGTGGCCGTCAAATAATTTTTTTTCTGGGTGCACCCGTATCGGTTCGAACTGGTTTCGATAGACCCACTCATCGTCGCTGAATAATCCAGACCGGAATTAATTCTACGCTCCTGAAACGCGTGCGGCACAATCGTAAATATATCAATGAAATCTAACAACTCCGTCAAGGATTGCGCGGAGAATTGCGAAACACTATAATGAGTCTGCGCGCTCAGGCACTGTGCGATTTTAACGGACAGTCGGACGGACGGATGGACGGACGGGTCTTATTCGTAACAACCTTGAGAAGCACTTGTCTCCTTAACTCCGAATAATTATCGTTCGCGTCCTTCATCGTCGAATTACTCGATCCGATGAAACATCTCACGGGTCGTCGGTCATCGAACTTTTACGAACTTCATTGACTTGTATATTTTTTCGCGTCTATCCGTGGAAGCGATTCACCTGCGCGGCCTTTGAGAATTGTACATTCTCCGAGCGATACGGAAAGATACGTTCCGTTCTGACATGCGAGCGGCAACTAAACGCCTCGACACAGATGCGAAATACAAAACCAGCGCTATAAATGACGCAAGCAGAAAAGTCGGAATCCGGTTTTTTTTACACACGTGTCTCGGATTGTCGTTGCATATCAAGCGAGTAGAACCGATCGAATAAATTAAATCGTAGCTTCGATATTAGATTATCCGCGGTGATTTTAGACGAAAACACCTTGTGCTATCGTTTTATACATTTGTGCACTTTTGAGTCTCGTGAAGTCGAAATTTTAAATGGGATTTACAAAAGTCTTGTGTGGATGCAAGTGAAAATGGATATATGAGATTCAGCGGACTGTTCAAATTTATAAAGACACTCTCTCGGACGCTCGCATACACTCACATTATGCGTGTCCGTGAGTGTCGTTGAGTGTTCCGTTCCAGTCGGATTCCATTTTATATGAGTTAAATTTTCCAATGGCTGCATTTTAGCTCATGGGAAAGAATTTTATTCCATTCTGTGGGCTAAATTTTCCAATGAATTTTAGCGCATGCAATGGAATTTCCTCTACCCCGCGAGCTAAATTTTCCTATGGCTTAATTTTAGCTCATGGAATGGAATATATTCCATCCTATGGGCTAAATTTTCCAATTAATTTTAACTCATAGCATGGATTTTATTCCAACCTGTGGGTTACATTTTCCAATGAATTTTATCGCATGGAATGGAATTTCTTCTACCCCGCGAGCTAAATTTTCCTATGGCTTAATTTTAGCTCATGGAATGGAATTTATGTCATTATGCGTTCGATTAATAAACCTAGTTTGACTAATAAACCTCAGTTATGGAGTCCAGTCCACCTCTACCGATAGCACCAAGAGCTCTTTCCAACGAATAAATCGAACTATATCGATGGTCCGCCGCTTCTTTATCGTTCATTTTGTCTTTTTTTTTAACGAAAAACGAACTTGTATTTTACTTCGGTCGTTACGAAATCACAACCGGCACGAAGAATGTAATGAAATAATAAGGTTTACGACCCGAAACTATTTCGGTCCGCCTTTTCGCAAACACGCTCGAAACCAATTGTAATGCTTGTCGTTACGCTCCGAGTTTCACAATGCCGAACTGAACAATATTATTATTACCATTCAAACTAGAGAGTTTCGATGGAGCTGTGTATACTATGTGGAACTGTATAGAAACTGTACCGTGTACAAAGCTATATACGCGACAATGGATAGAAACGGAAAGCCGCGACAACACGCATAGCTTCAATGCATTTTTGGCGGGATGTACAAAAATTCCCATCTGAAATGGAAGACACTGATCCATGGTTTCCGGGCTTGTATAAACGCGGAGAACTGCGATCGTTCACCTTTTGTCTACCGATGCGTATGTCATCCATGTCATCGAGTTTCGACGGCATTGACACGCTGGCGTTTCCCACCACGCTGTCCGATGTTCGAGCGATGCTTTCTTCGCCAAAAGATTCTTCGATGTGTCCCAAATCGGCAGAATGGCAATTCACAGAAGTTGACGCATCTAGATGATGAAAAAAAAAAGATTCAATGAGTGAGGATATGAACGAAAATATCATGTATTTCTAAATTCATACGTTTTTAAAACGAAAACCATTTTAAACATTTCGTTGTGACGTCGCTTACGATTTTTAAATTTCTTTTTTCAACCGGAAGTGACGTCATAGGGGAAAACATCACTTCCGGTCGAAAAATATTGATTATTGACCGGAAGTGACGTCATACGGAGAAATGTCACTTTCTGTTTAAAAATCGCAGTTTTCAACCGGAAGTGAACTAATAAGAAAAAACGTCACTTCCAGACCGAAAATCTAGTTTTTTAACCGGAGGTGACGTCATACAGGAAAACGTCACTTCCGGTTCGAAAATCTTATTTTTCTACCGGAAGTAACGGTATGCCGAAAATACATTCTCTCTGGAATGCATCTGTGCTGTATCGTAGAAGCACCTAATGATAGAAACGTGTGAATTAAGGAACACAGAGAAGGAACTAAAAATAACGTGTGATACATCTCAAATGTATTTGGAATTCATCTCGAATCTGCCGATTTTAAAGTGAAGATGTTGAGTATCGAAAGTTACGCTTTCTATCAAATGTGAAACTTAACCTTTCGCATCTATGGTTACGAAATATTAGTCGTGTTATATCTTCATGATGAAGTATTATTGACAATGCTGAGTCTTCGCAATAAATCTTAACAGGCTTGTAATCTGACGCCATCAAAACCGAATTAACGTAATCGATCAAGACAATCGTCATGTGTGACTGTCCGCGGAAGGAAGTCAAAGACGATGTAACGGAGTCATCGATGAAGACCATAACGATTTTCCAAAAATGTGCGAGACATTCATCTCAGCGTGCAGATTGGGTCGACGAACGGCTGGACGGTATAAAACCAGCTTATGCTGAGAGAAAGCTAATCGTTCCTGCTGCATCCGAGGCCGGAAACTGCAGGCTCGACATTCCATCTTTGAAATTATCATCTTCCAACTCATCCGACGGCTCGGAAAGAAGGGTAAAAAAATAGAGGGTTTCTTCGTCTTCGATGTTGGCAAAGAACGAGGCTAAACGGAACATCGGTGCAAAACCGTCACACCCTGAAAAATAATTTATTTGATGCAAATAAATATTTACTTGATGCAAATAAATATTTACTTGATACAAATAAATATTTACTTGATGCAAATAAATATTTACTTGATGCAAATAAATATTTATTTGATGCAAATAAATATTTATTTGATGCAAATAAATATTTATTTGACGCGAATCAAGTTTTATTTGACGGAAACAAATTTTTAGTTGGTGGAAATAAATTTTCATTTGATGGAAATAAATTTTCATTTGACGGAAACAAATTGTTATTTGATGGAAATAAATTTTCATTTGATGGAAATAAATTTTCATTTGACGGAAACAAATTTTTATTTAATGGAAATAAATTTTCATTTGATGGAAATTAATTTTCATTTGATGGAAATAAATTTCCATTTGATGGAAATAAATTTCCATTTGATGGAAATAAATTTCCATTTGATGGAAATAAATTTCCATTTGATGGAAATAAAATAAATTTCCATTTGATGGAAATAAATATTTATTTGCGGGGCGTCCAATAAATTATTTTTCCGAGTGTGCTACGTCTGTTCCAGTACGAATTCGTGAACCGATCGGAATTTGAATGCGGATGTCCTGTCGGAGGTGAGGGCGAGTGCGAAGGTGAAGGTGAAGCCGAGGAACGCAGCGGCGAGGGCAGTTGCACAAGTCAGGATCTCGAAGATACGGACGAAGTGGCGGATGTCGAATGTACGCTGGTGATAATAAAACCGGAAGCCGTTGTGAACCGCAGCGCGATCGAACGTCGGATATTCGAAGAAGGCTTCGCGATCGAACAGACGAGATGGCTCCAAATGACGTCCGAGCAGGTTTCGGAATTCTACGGTAACAACTACGGTTCGGAGGACTTCGCTCATCTCGTGGCGTATATGTCGTCCGGTCCGATAGTCGTGCACGTTTTAGCGAAGAAAGAGGCGGTGCGGGAGTGGCGACTGCTGATGGGACCGACGAAGGTTGTTCTCCAAAAATCGAAACCCTGAAGATATCTGCACGACATCAAATTTCATCTACTGGGAAGAGCGGGGCAAAATGGGACAATGGGGCAAAACGGAACAGCGGGAGCAAAACTCGGTTTTCCGATAATTTTTGGATGCCCCATTTTGTCCCAATGATACATCAGAATTTTCAACACCGTTTTGCCCCACTTACCATCACCGCTACCATCCAAAAGTTATTGGAAAATTGCGTTTTGTCCCACTGTTCCATTTTGCCCCGCTCTCCCCTATCGCAAGTCCCCGTCAATGCACTGCTTTGGGAAGAAAAAAAAAATTGTTCACACCCAGAAAAAAAATTGATTTGACGGCCACCGTTTATTTGGTTTAAGTAAAATATTTATTTGATTTAAATAAATGTTTATTTAAGTTAAGTAAATAGTTACTTAAATGAAATAAATATTTATTTAAATGAAATAAATATTTATTTAAATGAAATAAATATTTATTTAAATGAAATAAATATTTTACTTAAACCAAATAAACGGTGGCCGTCAAATAAATTTTTTTTCCGGGTGCACTTGTAAAATTTTTTTCTCCGAGTGAACTTCCCTGAACTAAGTTTGTGCGATGCAAAACACAGTTACAAGTTGATGAAATTTAATCTCATGCAGATATCTTCAGGGTCATCAAAAATTCCCATGCAACCGCGACCGCTCAGCGTCCAATCCTTAACTGCGTCAACAAACTTGGCTCGCGCAGGTGCCCGAAGCTCGAATGTACTTTCCTGAAAGCATCCGAGCCCGGTACGGAAGAAAGGGCGACGAATACAAAAATGCCGTCCACGGGAGCGCGACTCGCGAAGATGCGCAGCGAGAAATTCATTTCTTCTTTCCTGATTGTTCGTAAATTTTTTTTATTTACTTTTCATTTCATTTTTTTTCGATATTTTTTGCCTCTACAGTGCGTTGCTTGTGAGCGATGCTGTATTAATAGGATCTGTGTCAAGGCAAATTGAAATTTGCCGGGATTGAATTTTTCAATTCGGAAAAATTTCACTCCGGAGAAATCTGAACATAGTTCGCCGCACACAGTATTCTGTTAATATTGGAGTAATTCGGTCGCAACCGAGTTGATTGGACATGCAGGTCCGCACTGCACTAGGTTAATAATATCTTCTCATGATACATATATATATATACACATATATAGATACATATATATGTTTCAGTCATTATCGAGCCATTGCTGAAGGGGCAGAGAGCCGAAATTTATTTATGGGAAGTGATCAACAGCGTTCTGGCGAAAGGTCTAACACTAGTGAGTGGATGTCATGTCAATCATTTTTAATTTTTTATGTTTAATTCGGTAAACGTACCAATGCCCGGACACTTAAGGGAGCAGTCCCAGTCCCTGGACATGCATGGAAAATCGTATTTCCAACTCTCCTGCACGCACGCCTTGTCCGGCCACTGGGACGTGTCCGGTCATTGGTACATTTACCTTAATTAGCACATTTTCGTCATCAATCGATGTAGGACATCGATTTTCACGGAGAGTCATTTTTCGCCCAACTTTAATAAAACAATTTTATTCTTCGCCCTCTCAGTGTTGCCAACTGAAACCGACCGATCCGATTCTCTGGCTCGCAAACTGGTTGATTACCAACAATCCGAACACCCCGAAGTACTGCAGTGCAGC
This sequence comes from Ichneumoninae sp. A BG-2022a, assembly GCA_030522665.1. Taxonomy (NCBI): domain Eukaryota; kingdom Metazoa; phylum Arthropoda; class Insecta; order Hymenoptera; family Ichneumonidae; species Ichneumoninae sp. A BG-2022a. Next base: position 28,407 of record JAPYZC010002205.1, read on the forward strand.
TGCACCGAACGCATTACGGAACGATGATGCGGAATAACGTTTCATTCGAGGTCGAACAGCAATGTTAGAAAAATAAATAGTTATTGGCAAAACTTTACCGGTATGATCGAAGAAACAATTGATTTCATGGCACGCGCCACTCACCCGCTTGAAGAGCTCCGTGCGGAGAACTGTAACTTTCCGACGAACCATTCAGTTGCACCGGCGAAGCTGCTCGATTTCCGTATCTGAAAGATAACAAAAAAAATTATGAAATACCCAAATAGAATTTTCTACGTGGTCGACGAACGAAGATAACCATACTTCTTTCTCTCACGATTTATTCTCTCGATATTCCTGGATCCGGAAAACTGTTTTCCGTTCGTAATTTAATTTTTTGTCTACTTTATTGTACTAAGAAAAAAAATTTAAGAAAAACAGTCAAACCTCCAGTGAACGAGCTGCGAGACGACGGCCACAACTCGATTCTTGTCGATCGACGGCCGATCTTCGATCCCCGAATCTACAGTACTTTCGGCATTCACGGATGACGATGGCAACGGATGATTGAAATCTTGCCTTCCGTTGGTCTTCGCCTCAGGATCGTTGACGATTTTCTGATCCGAGTTGGATTTCAGTCTTTTTTGGTGCTTTTTAAATTCCGGTTTTTTAACGGTCGCGATCGACACTTCCGGTTCCTCCGATAAACGTTCGACATTAGGAAGATCACTCACATCATTTTTTGCCACGGAAACTCCGTTGATCGTTTCTCGATCGACTATGTGCTTCTGAGATTTGTAGTTATCTTCGTTTCGAAAACGCACGCGCAGTCCACTGTTTCCCCACGATTCGTTCGATGTCTCGTGCCTCGTAGCTGCGATTTTATCCGTCAGGATCTCTTCGCCGGCTCCGTCTGTCGCAGATAGTCGTCCGACGCCGTTCCTCGGGTTCCCATCGTTTCTGGTTCTAGGCGGTTTAATGGGTCCATCCGGAGCGACCGACGCTGGTATCGCGCCGTTTGTTCCCGATCTATCGCATTAACATTGTAATCGATGTTAACACGCTTAACCGATTACGGTGGCGAATGCAGAAGAAACGATTAGTGGAGCAATTCTATAAGCACAGATCTATTTCCGGTTTGGAAATGGATTCTATTTTCTTTTCATTAACAAATCAAAAGAACACCAGTGATCCATTAGAGAGATCAATGACCGATAGAGAAAACTCATAGAAGAGTTCGGATTATTGACGTCATTATATTTGATCTTCCTAAACTTCGAATCACAACACACGGAAAGCGACAGCGTTTGAATTGTTTTAGGTGTCTAAGGAGACAATTTGTGGCAGAGATTTTAGTAAACAGTTACTTGATTTTTTTTTCTATTGCATGTTACTGCTATTCCCCGCCGATTAGTGGGCTAATTCTATAAACACAGTTCTATTTCCGTTTTGTAAATGGATTATATTTTCTTTTCATCGACAAATCAAAAGAACACCAATGATCCGTTAGAGAGATCAAAGACCGATAGAGAAAACTCATGGAAGAGTTCGGATCATTGACGTAATTATATTTGATCTTCCTAAACTTCGAATTAGAACACACGGAAAGCGACAGCGTGTCAATTGTTTCAGGTGTCTAAAGAGACAATTTATGGCAGAGAATTTAGTAAACAGTTGAGTTGATTTTCTTTTTTTGCTATTGCATGTTAGTGCTATTCCGCACCGATTAGTGGGCCAATTCTATAAGCACAGATCTATTTCCGGTTTGTAAATAGATTCTATTTTATTTTCATCAACAAATCAACAGAACACAAGTGATCCATCAGATAAATCAATGACCGATAGAGAAAACTCATAGAAGAGTTCGGATTATTGACGTCTTTATATTTGATCGTCCTAGTCAACTTCGAGTCAGAACACACGGAATGCGACAGCGTTTGAATTGTTTTAGGTGTCTAAGGAGCAATTTGTGGCAGAGAATTTAGTAAACAGTTGAATTGATTTTTATTTTTTTGCTATTGCATGTTAGTGCTATTCCGCACCGTAACAATTAGCTTTCAACTCACCGCGTAGAAGCGGCCCAAGGTTGCGGGCGAGCTTCACGGGAAAACGCTGACTTGTTGGATTCCCTCCGGTCGATGGGACTGGTGTGAGGAGTCGGATTTGTCACGGGCTTGTACCACGGTGAGGGGATCTTCACGGGACTTCCAGACGACGGCCAAATGTGATCGGTAGCTTCCGGTTCCGAGAGTTGAATATCCGACAGGGAGACACCGCGTCGCGCTGCCAAACCGACCGGGTCAACACTGGCTACTTTAATGTCCCACGGATCGGCGATAGACAGTAGCACGGTCTGCGTTTATGAGAAAGAGACGGAACGACATTGACTGAACGTATTTAGGTGAGTGGGAGAAGACTCGTTAAGCTTCGTTACTCGCGTGTACATCGCAATCGCTCGGGCTCACATGAGCCATGCAGATGTTCATCGCACTCGCAAACGTTATATTTTACTTCCTTGTGCATCAACGCGCGGATAAGACGTCCCAGATGTAAAATGAATCATATATTCGATGGAGATTTCTTATTTTTTTGTCTACGGGCGTTTACATCATACATTCTAAGATTTTATCTTATAGATGCATTTTGGAAAGTTGCTTGCTTGTCCCAATTTTTAAGAATTCGAAGAGTCTTCCTATACGACACGCAAACTTTATAACATATAAAGTTTGTGTGGCGTATAGGAAGACTCTTCGAATTCTTGAAAATTAAAGTAAAATACTTCCTTCGGCATCGACTAGTGGACAAGACGCCCAAAATGTTACATGAGTCAAATGTTTTATATAGACTTCTCATTTTGTTATCTCCGTGTGTTTGCACCATATGTATTTTAGAAAGTTGTTTGCTTATCGGAATTATTCAAGAATTCAAGGACTCCTCCTAGAATCCCTCCGGGCCTTGATAACTGTTCCCTAATATAATATAATTTCCCTATTATATTATCCTGTTCCTCAATTTTTCTCACCAAGAATTTTCAATTCCACTTCCTCGTCACCATCGATTCATGGAATTCCTGACGGTTGCAGCTAATCGTGCAACGAAAGATCGCATTGCGATGTCAAATCCGTTTAACTTCTCCAGTTATTTTCCGCACGCGTGGATAAGACGTCCAAAATGTAAAATGAATCATATATTTTATATAGATTTCTTTTTTTTAATCTGTGTGTCTTCACATGATAGATTCGAAGATTTTATCTTATATATTTTTTTTTTTGGAAAGTTATCTGTCTGTCCCAATTTTCAAAAATCCAACACTGAGAAAAAGGATGGTATTTCCTACTGTAACGACTAGTTCCCAGGGGGGACGTCTATACAGATAGTTTGTGATAGTATATACTCAATCGATTAAACTATGATTATAGGTACAACTATAATTTTTGGTCATTGTCGTAACTGTAAAATGTAGACGTCGCCTCTGAGAACTATTTACCATTTAAGTTTTTCTCAGTGAATGAGTAGGGAAGAGCGGGGCCAAATGGGGCAACGGGGCAAAACGGGGTTTTTGGGCAAAACTAAATTTTCCAATAATTTTTGGATCGGACAAGGTGGCAAAACGGGGCAGAAAAGCCTGATGCATCGATGGGGCGAATTCGGGCATCCAAACTACTTCTGATAACTATTTCCCTATTTTACTATTCTGTTCTTCTATTATTTTCGCCGAGAATTTTCAACGCAACTTGTTCATTGTCATCGGTTCGTTGAATTCCTGAAGGTTGTACCTGATCATGCAGCAAAAGATCGCATTGCGATGTCAGATCTGTTAAGCTTCTCCGGTGATTTTCTGTACGAGTCACTCAGGCAGTTCGTACGGGCGACATTAAAGGAGAAGTTACACTAACGTCAAGGTGATCAGAGACTCACGTGCGCAACCTACTTGCTATTAAGATTCATGTTACACTCCCGCGTTATGAAAATAGCGCTTGGAGAATTCGCATGGAAAATCGCGACATATTTACATCGCGTGACTCTAAAATCAAAACGGCGTATCTTGCATGCTTATGCACAGTGAATAGGAGCTTCTGCGATGTTAGTCAGCCACATCTCGCGACCGGCCGAGCTATTGTGACTGCGTCGCCGTACGATAAACCGCACGATTGACTTCAGACTTACCTGTCGAATAATTCGATTAGCATTCGTGTGTTTACTAAGCCAAGTGTTATGCCACAGTTAACGGACCATCGGGGAAACTCTCGTTGCATTACCTAATCGGTCTGTCTGGATAAAACTTAAGGGGTTGCGTCTACATCACGATCGAAAAATAACGGAATGTCCAGGGATTTTTTGTGGGTTTCGCGGGATTTTGTGTGTGTCAAGTAACCGTTGGGAAACTCTCGTTGCATTACCTAATCGGTCTACCTGGATAAAACTTAAGGGGTTGCGTCTACATCACGATCGAAAAATAACGGAATTTCCAGGGATTTTTTGTGGGTTTTGTGGAATTTTGTGTGTGTTAACGGACCGTTGGGAAACTCTCGTTTCATTACCTAATCGGTCTATCTGGATGAAACTTAAGGGGTTACTTTATTTCACGATCGAAAAATAACGGAATTTCCAGGGATTTTGTGTGGGTTTTGTGCGTTTTATGGGATTTTGTGTGGGTTTTGTGGGTTTTATGGGATTTTGTGTGTGTTAACGGACCGTTGGGAAACTCTCGTTTCATTACCTAATCGGTGCATCTGGATGAAACTTAAGGTCTACTTAACGATCGGAAAATACAGAATTTCCGGAAATTTTTTTGTGGGTTTTGTTGGATTTTTTTTTGTCTTAACGGACCATCGGGAACCTCGTTGCATTACCTAATTTAAGTATTTGGATAAAACTTAAGGGGTTACGCTTTACGGTCGAAAAATCCAGAATTTCCAGGTAGTTTTTGTGAAGAAACCTGTAAAGTTTTTTTATATAAATCTTTTTTGTCTTCGAAAAGCATGTTGTCGAGAATCTTTCATAGTTTTCAAAAATAATCACAAATGTGGACGATATAATAGTTCTTCAATATTTTTGTTGGACCATTTATTTTATTCCTGACAGCGCAAAAAAGAATGTTTGAAAGCACCGGCGACACGGTTCGTCGCGGTCGAGTATTATAGCGCTCGTAGCGCTCGGTTGCCCGCATTCTGCTCGTCGATCCAGTTATCGGGAAACAAAAGTCGTTGCAGCACAGTAATCCGTTTTAATATAATTTCAACGTCCACTGACGGAATTCACGCGAAAAACAGTGAATTACTCGTCAAGCCATAGCCGAAAAAAACTGCTTGAAACATAAAATGCTTTTTTAAAAAGCCCATACAAACGCAACAGATCGATGTGAAGTTCGCATGGCGATCGGAATTTCGTCCACGTTATGTTGTGCAGGTTTTGGCTTAATTTATTTAATTAATCGAGCCGAATAAAATTATCTAATTTGTCTTGACTGAATTCGTTTCCGCTCTGAATTCGGCAACAATCTTCAACCCGACACGTGAGCAGTTAATCTATCAAGGTAGATCTTCGCGCAGATATCGAATCATGTATCACAAATGACCTCGATTATTGCTAGCATCGGCAATCGTAAACAATTGATAATGCGGACATCGACGATTATCAGTGCGATTCAAAAATAGCTGTGTGCGTCCAGAAGACATCGCTGCTAAAATTCAATATGGCACAAGCTCCGTTTTAGATTATACATACGTTTACGGCTGTCTTTTGGTAATCTCTATAATCAGACAGTTGTAATTTTAAGAATCGAACAAATTTTTTTTTTAAGCATGAAGACATTTTTTTTTACTCCGACAAAATTTATATCAATGATAGTTTGTTCCTATAGTGAATGTCTCGATTACTAAGTAGGTCGATCAGCCGCGGTAACTAAATTCTCGTTATCCCGACGCTTATCCGTGCGATTCAAAAAAATAGCTATGCACGTCCAGAAGACATCGCTGCTAAAATTCGTGTTAAATGATACGTTTTACGGCTTTTATGGATTTTTTAATGTGATGAATTATGCCATTTTTTTATGAAGCGCGAAGAAAAATGTTTTTTTTTACTCCAACTAAATGTATACCACTAATAGTTTGTTGTCCCAATACTAAGGTAGGTCGATCAGCCGCGGAATAAAATTCTTGCTATCCCGACGATTATCAGTGCGATTCAAAAATGCACGTCCAGAAGACATCGACTACTAAAATAAAAAATAACGTAAGCTCCGTGTTAGATGACGCGATTTACCGTTGTCTTTTGTTAATCTATATCGTCGGAAATTCGGACTTTTAAGTAAGGTAAACAGCCCAGTTTCCGCCGCTGCCCCAGTTACCGCCATTAATCGCAATTTATACTAATAATAAATACAGCATACGTTAAATACAAACGAAGTTGATAGCACGTTGAAGAGCGGTTTACTCTTGATTAATGCCGCGATACGTATATTTTTAATAAAATGTTCCTTTTAACAATTGAAGATGGCGGAAACTGGGCCTAAAGGTGGCGAAAACTGGGCCGTTTACCATATGGAAAAAAATGTCACGAAACACGAGAAAAAATTGTTTTTTACTCAAACAAAATGTATATCACTGATAGTTTCTTCTCCCTGCGCTAAGTAGGTCGATCAGCGGCGGTGACGAAATTCTCGCAATACCGACCACATTTTTTTTCTTCTCGGCTAAGAAGCTCTGAATATAGGGCATTGTTACAGTCGGTGCTAGAGTCCAGCAACGGCAGAATTCGCATCCATCTATTATTATCCCCATGCTAATTTCGAAACGTTTCACATAAACATCTACGAGCAATTAACTAACCGCTGGCTGCGCGCTGATAAGGACTGGCTTGCGCGCCGAGCTCAATTGTTATCTTTTAAAAGTCGGCATTTTCTTTGGCGCTCCAGTCGAACGACAGCTTTATAATACCCTTTCGCGAGTTTATCGAGAACATATCCGACGAAAGGTATGTCGGTGTTAGTCATTGCTCCAACGTATTCTCGTCCGTATGTTCTCAACACCAAAGCTGAATTGGCTTTTCGAGCGCCGAATGTTTTTCTACAGTTTCCTTTCAAAGTTACCGCCGCGCCATCGTGCAATCGTGTAACAAGAGTTTGCCGACACCGTCGTTGCGTGTACACATGTGCGTTCGAAAAGACGGCAGGCGATATTTGCTCGCGAGTGCATAATATTGAATTTCAATGGAACAATCGTTACATGATGTCAGCGCGCGAAGCTGATCTTTGTTTTCTCGAAAACTCTTTGGTTCATCGTGAATTTCCTTCGGTCATTCAAATCTCGCGTCCGTGACGCGAAATGCAGATGAACTTCAGAAATGAGTTCGCGAGCGTAAGATAATGTTAATTGAGATAATGGTAAGATAATGGTGTTATCTATAAATTGCAATCTTCATCGCTGTGACGTATATCGGCCGATGTATGTGCGATGGACAAAAGAATTTCTATCGACGAGGCTCACAACGAAATCACTTCCGGAGCTCGGAAAAGTAATATGGGATTACGCAACGGTCTTGTGTAGTCCGGATAAAATTATTGGATGATATTACGTGCAAGTGCGGCGCGTATGCACGGAGTGGACAGGAACGTTTCGCATTGTTGCGTGGAATTTTAAAAAATGTGTAAATAAATACTTTGGAACATTTACGTCGTTCCCTTGGTAGACTTTGATGCCTTTTTTATCCTTTCTGTAGCGGTGATAAGAAATCATTCGAAATTCGATAAAATACCCTACATTGACCATTCCCACAATTCGACGTGTCATCTTGAATTATTATTGCATGGCAGAAAGGATCTGAACAAAGATCATCCGATTTTCGCAAAATTTTTTTTTTTTTTAATGAGGAAACTTCACGATTTTTTTAAAGAAAGCACTCCTATCTTGGCTGAAACCGTGACCTGGTGCGATTTAACTCAAATGACGAATTGAGACTAAATAAATCGTCTCGTTATACGTTGAACAAGACACCATTTCTTTTTTCTTTTTAATTTGACAACGCACCCAGAAAAATAATTTATTTGACAGTCACCGTTTATTTGGCCAAAGTATAATATTTATTTCATTTAAGTAACTATTTACTTAATTAAAATAAATATTTATTCAAATCAAATAAATATTTTACTTAAACCAAATAAATGGTGACCGGCAAATAAATTTTTTTTCTGGGTGTGAACCGACGCAATCGCCGATTCCAAATTACCGGTGAATAAAACTTTCCCTCAATAATCGCCGAATACAATTTATCATCCGACTGCCCAGCATAAAACCGAAAACCAATAGTTCGAGTGGGTTTGGTTGCGATAAATGGGCGGTGAAGAGGAGCATCAAGGAATGTACCTTTGGTTTCCGCGGCTTTTTTCTTCTCCTCTTAATCCGATCCATAGCGCTGATTCCTCAGTTTAGCGAAAAGTCACAATATTTCATTCGAATGCAATAAAGTAGATTCGCGTCGCGCCTAAGTGGTCAATCGAAAAGTACTCGGTCAGCTGGGAAATATTGGGGCTGCTTCCACCTTCGGTTACAGGTGGTCGTGAACTGATCCTCGAACTCGAAGCCTGTATCGGGAACCACTTAGCGATATCTTCTCTTGGGCGTCTCGGTAGGTCGGCGGTTGTAAGAGTACTTGCGGACAGTGAGACACACTTACGACTTATAGGACCTGCTGGAGTCGATACCGCATATGCGAATCGAGCCGAACGCTCCTCCGCGTTCTTGGTTTGGTACACATAGCCATACAAACAGGCGCATGTTTGAGACAAACATCTATAAACAGTGCGCACGATAGAGAGTTAGTTACGCCCGTTTATGTATGTCGCTCGAAATGTTCGTACATGTGGCCCGATTAGTTATCGTGAATGTATCGCGTGACTAAAATCGGGCGGAAGTATCTTCGACCTTACACACGAAAAATACACCATACCGTTTTTTAACATTTTTTTTTTTTATGTGCAATATGATATTTGCCTTTTTAATATACACGGTACGAGTAATTCGTTTATTTCTTATCTTCCGGTGTTCCGTTTCGCGCGTCTACGTCATTAACGTTCTCACTCATTTAACACCTTCTTCGAATTCTATCTCGTCGCTATTGCCTGCCTTTGCTAAATGCCCAAATTTACTCTTCGCACGGGTTACTTAATCTGCTTGCTCGGCAGCCAACCGACTTGTCCGAGCTTTCTCTCCTATATTTCTTCTTCGGATTACTTTCCTCATCCGTGCTTCGCCTGCTCCAGTTTCCTCCCCAGTAGTTTCTGTCGACCTTCCATTATATGTCTAAGCCGATAACGGTACCCTCATGACTCCCTCACACTGTCGACATTTGCCCGGAGAACGCAAACGTTTGTCTGCTCTGTTTGGCAATTTCCAGACTGTTCCGCTTACCGAGGTTTTAATCCTGACGTCCACTCGGAAGGCCATTTCTGTGAGATCGCGTGTGTTACGTTCCATTCCATTAATTTTTTTACATTAATTTCGGTGAATTTAAAAAATGATTATTCTAATCCAAGTTTTTTACATTTAATTGGTGTCCTGCACGTTCTCGGTCCGATAAAGAAGTTAAGAGTATTGAAGAGTATTTGCAGACATACTGTTCTTCTTTTTGGCCATTCTGACGAGTGTTCGCTAATTATACATACATTTACGGCTGTCTTTTGGTAATCGATATAATCAGACATTTGTCATTTTAAGAATCGAACAAATTTTTTAATTTATACATTTAATTGATGTCCTGAACGTTCTCAGTCCGATAAAGAAGTTAAGAGTATTGAAGAGTATTTGCAGACATATTGTTCTTCTTTTTGGCCATTCTGACGAGTGTTCGCCGAAAATATTTAGCCCTACATATTTTCAAACCGGTGAAACGATTTTTGAACCATGAGTCCATATCAAGGACTCTTACTTGATAATAATTGCAAGTGACGTCATACCGGAAGTACGTAACTTTTGAAATACGTCACTTCCAGTAAAAAAAATTAGCTTACGGGACCGGATGTGACGTATTTCGGGTATAAGGTCACTTCCGGTCGAAAAAAGAGATTTTCAATCCGGATGTCACGTTTTTGCGGTATGACTACTTCCGGTTGAAAAATGAGATTGTTAAATCGACAGTGACATATTTTCGGTACAACGTCACTTCCGGTCGAATAATAACATGGCAAATGAAAAATTAAGAGCGTTCATTCACAACAAAATTGTCGCATTGAGATGGTTAAACTAAAGTTTTCGAGTCAGTGGATGGTAAAATAACCGATTCTAAAAATTACCCGTATCACCACACCCATTGAAAAGATATGTTAAGTTCATATAATTTTTGTGTATCTACTTGTCTCGCACGGCTTACTGAGCGATCTAGTATATCGTGAGACAAGCAGTTTTTATTTTATTCGAAAAAATTTAGTTGCATCAAGCAAATCATTTCCACCAGTGCACATGTAACTCTAGCTGCCCACTGAACACAAGAGCTTCATACCGTAGCCAATGAGAGATCGTTGTTGCCGCTGTAATGCTACCGGCAAACTAAAGCTGACATTCCATTGGCGGCGCGACGCAAGCGGTGCGCAACCTGAGCTCCGTGGCAAATCTGAAAATTCAGCCCTGCGATGAGACGCGCAACAATTGTCCATTCGCCGTAGCTTTTCGGTCAGATTACCAAAGCAACTGCAAAAATATAGTGTTCTGCGCAGGCCCAAAACTAGGAGGAACACAAGAAGACGAAGAAGAAATAACCAAAGCGGCGATTGTCGAATCGCACTGGAGTTTCAAATACACAAAGACTCATTAATCGTGTAATTTAATTACGATGCATAGAATTTAGAGTTCAAGCGGGTCCATTTGCAATTTTTCAACAAATTTTGTAGAAGGCAATTGGTGACCAACTTTGAGGAAAACGCCGTTTAATAACATTCGTACCCGCGGGTCCCAGTTACTGACCGACGCTAGAGTCCGTATGGTTGGCCGCGCAGTTTGTCAAGAAACTTACGGAAAAATTAAATATATTAGTCGTTGTGACCTGATAAGTATGAACGATTGCGACAATAATTTTACCGATATGTATCAGTGCGATTAAAGAATGTACGCTCGAGACCCGGAAATTGACGGGAATGTCGCGCCTCCGACGCACTTCCACGCCAGGCGCCATCGAGTGAGAACCCCTTGGACTCGGCAGTGTGTAGGACGCAGGACTTGTAGGGGCGTCGTTAATGCGTGCAATGTGTATCGTGTAGGCGTTGGCGGCCGCAAAACGAGTCGTGAATATGTCAATGATCTTAATCGGCGCAAAGCCATCGGTCGTTGAGAATCTTCGGTGCGGTATCGAAGCTTAAACGAGTGTCAACAACAAGTACGCTATCGGGCATAGTATCTCACGCGCTATCGGGAAGTATCGCGCTATCGGACACTTCGACGAAATCTTTTCAATGCGTTCACACTTCTCGGATTTTACAATGCTCAGTATATGTACACACGTCAATACGTAGACAAAAGCCGCCGGACTAACACAATTGTTAAACATGCTTCGAATCATATGAAAATAAAAAGCTCGAATTATTGTTCGATAACACCGGTCATTAGTGCGTTCAAAATGCTTCTGCGTGCTTGTTCAAATACGTTCTCGTGTGATAAGAGTCGTTCGTGTTACATCTGAGAACAAAAAAAAAAAAAAAAAAAAAAAAAATTCGAGCGTTCGGAGAGATGTTCGGAATCTCAATAAGAGACTTTGCCTCACGAAGGATTCACTCGATAGGATATCACACGTCGTACACCGCTGAATCCAAGGATATTGTCGGAGGAAATACATCTCGCCATATGAACAGGGTTTGAATCAGCAGATTGGTATGTAAGATCCCGAGTTTTGTACGCTTCCTCAAACAACTATGCGATCTTTGCTCATACAATTGACAAAAACGTGTTTGAGGCCGACGTATCGTCGTGCTGCTTTGTAATTGTACGCTTTTCCATATGCTGCATTGTCGCTTGGGCCACTTAAATCCATTGTGCATCGGATGCATTATTGTTTGTTGAGAAAAAAATTCGAACGCCCAAAATATCGGACGAGCTTATCGAGAATTGTTTCGTTAGATGCTCGATCGTCGCTTTGTGTATTTTGATAACGAGGTCTTTTTTCGTTTCCTATTCGCTTTCGTTCGACGCGTAATCGTCGTTTTGACAGCTGAGTGAGTCACTAACCTCACATTTCGAAGAATTCGGAACATGTTGCCCGAACGGCTTTGATAGTCGATGCCGACTCGCGATTACTTTCTGAAGACTGGACGGGGCCGTAAGTGCGATTTAACAAAAAATATTATTTTATTTATTTTAATATCGGCAGAAATCGTCGAAATCATGGCGGAAGCGTGTATTTTCCGGGTATTAGCATAGACGATAACGCCCTTCAGTCACGTGACATAGGAAACGTATATACGTTCGGCAAAACATAATAACTCTATGAATATGAAGAAAATTAAGAAAACTTGTCGAATATAGGAGGAATCTTGGAGGCGCGGTTAGCCGATGAAAACGTCTTCTTTTATTATGTTCCGAAAAACTCAGATTCTAACTGTGCTGTGTAACAACACGCAGAGTTATCATTCGCTTCGGATGCCAAACACTTGTTGGACTGATGCAAAAATTGTCATTTGCGTTTATTAATGCGCATGGTAGGGAAATAAATGCTTAAAAAAAATTGAGTGAATCTGCAAATGAGGACAACGATACTGTTGTTCGACACAGTGAGCAGTTTGTTGCGAAATGGATACGACTTTGCGAAACCTATGAGACATATCAGTGGAATGTTACACTTCGAGAACGTTGCGAGATTGAAAATATCTTTAGTAGTGTACCGCTCGATGTCCGGTCCAATTGTGAATTCATTGGTTGATCCAGATTCTAATCAACAGGTTTTTGTCGATGCGTTAAGATATAGAGCAGTTCTTGGTTATCGGAGAGTCGACAAAGTAAATGTGCGAATGAGGTATATCGGTGGAATATAAAACTCTGTCAACATTGCAAGATTGAGAATATCTTCACCGGTGTACCGCTCTATGGCTGGCCCAATTGTGAAATCTTTAGTTGTTTCGGGTTCTAATCCACATGTTTTTGTCAATGCTTTAAGATATAGAGCAGTTCTTGGTTATCGAAGACTTCACAAAGTTAATGTGCGAATCAATTATATCGGTGGAATATTAAACTTTGACAACATTGCAAGATTGAAAATTTCTTTACCGGTATACCAGTCTATGCCTGGTCCAATTGTAAATTCATTGGTTGTTTCAGGTTCTAATCCACAGCTTTTTGTCAATGCCTTGAGATATAGAGCAGTTCTTGGTTATTGGATAGTTAACAAAATTAATGTGCAAATGAATTATATCGGTGGAATATTAAACTTGGACAGCATTGCAAGATTGAAAATAGCTTTACTGATGTACTGCTCTATGGCTGGTCGAATTGTGAATTCATCGGTTCATCCGGATTCCAATCATAAGGTTTTCACCAATGCCTTAAAATATAATAGAGTTCTCGGTTAATGGGGAGTCCACAGGGTTAATGTGCGAATGAGGTATATCGGTGGAATGTGAAACTCGGACAACATTGCAAGTTTGGCACTATCTTTACCGGTATACAACTCTATGAGTGTTCCAACTTCAGTGTCTGACTTCGTCAGTAAATTCGGATTGTAATCAACAGGTTTAGTCAATGCCTTAAGATACAAAGGAGTTCTTGGTTATCGGAGAGTAGACAAAGTTAATGTCCTTGCGAGCTCCATTTATAAGACACATACCGATGTATAAATTATTTTTGTTGACCCTGCAACAATGTTAATTCGAACCATGTACCTACGTAACTTGACATAGAGCACACCTGCACGTAAGCAAAGTAATATACCTGTACGATAATCTGTTTGCCAAAATGGATTTTTTATTTTTTTCACTATTCTCTTACAATCTGTCCGCAGTCAGATATACAAACTCTGATTGGTCGTCACGAAAGAACTCTTTCGATTTAATTTGTCTTTTTCTCATTCTTCTATTTACGTTTCCTCTAACTGGCCTATTCAATAAATTAACAATTCTAGTCGCTTGTGCCAAAGAAATATACCCAAGCATGAATCGTAATTATTTATAAATAATGATCTATCGAAACATTTTTCCAGATTCGTTGTCACTGCGGTTGAGAGAACATAATAGACTGGAATGTCAAACAATCAGCTTGTTGATTCTTGCCTGTAAGTATGAAGTTATACACCAAATATATCTTAAACTACTTACCAATCTCTCATTAAGAAAGTTCCAGTTAACATTCCGTTCATCTCGATGTAAGAATTATGTAAAAACATCTATTGACATTCCGCCAAATAACTTTTTACCTCTCCGTGCTACTGCAATTTGAGTCTGCGGCAGAGAAATTTCATGAACAAAGAACTTCGTCCGTTCTGAACAAAACTGGGCATCTCGACGCGTCGAAGCGTCAAATAAATTTTTCAAAATGGACAAACCGGTCATAAAAATACACATGCAACGTACAGTAATTGGATACACTGTCCCAGTCGTGAGAAAAAATTACCTTTGGCTAGATTTTTTTTTCACATTCTACGTAAACGGAGCTTCGGTCTTCCGTCGGAAATACGGCTGCTGGATGACTCTGTAGAGCCCTGTTCACCTCCAGTTCGTGTATTTCGGTCACACAAGTAGCTACAGAGAGGAACGGCCCATCCCTGAAAGCCCACTCGTGGATATAAGACAGATCTTCTTGATGCCTCCATAGAATAGAACCACTCTGTGAGATCTGCGGGTTTCCCTGAAATATCGTTGGCAAGACCATTCCCTAGTTAAGTACAGGAACAGTGAGCCATTCTGTAGCCGAGGATGACTGCTGGGGGTTTCCTGCTGGCTCGCAGCAGGAGTTCTCTGCGGTACGGGTGGTCGAAACTGGTGTAGGAGAAAATTAAAGGACATTGTGGGGAAGAGTCTTAGAGTAACACTTATTTTAACTACCTCAGAGAAATACTAACAGTAACAATAACAATATCAGAGATTGCGTCGAAATCGTTATATCGAAACTGATGACTGACGAAAATTAAGTGACGTTGAAGGAAGGATTAGAAAAAACTTATTTAAACTACTCGGGATAAATACTAACGATAATAACAACATGAGAGATTGTCTTCAAATCGTAGTATTAAAATTGGTGACTGAAGTAAATTAGAGGACAGCGAGGGAAGGGTCTTAGAAAAAAAACTTATTTTAAGTACCCGAAAGAAATAATCAAAATAATAAGGGAATTAATCAAAATAATAACATCAGAGATTGTCTTCAAATCTTAGTATTAAAACTGATGACTGAAGTAAATTAAAGGACAGCGAGGGAAGGGTCTTAGAAAAAAAACTTATTTTAAGTACCCGAAAGAAATAATCAAAATAATAAGAGAATTAATGAAAATAACAACATCAGAGATTGTCTTGAAATCTTAATATCGAAACTGACGACTGTTTCTTAAATCAGGCTGGTGAATCGGAGGATAGAGCAGAGGCAAGAGCACAACGTAACACGTACTGAAATAACACAGAGGTGATTAACATGCATTTAATCGAGATTGAATGATTGCTAACACAGTCTAGTAGGACTGATCAAATGATCTTGTTTTAGATGGCGCTGTATATGCGTGATTACGAGAATGTTATTGCATGTTATTTATTAGACTGCTGTGCTATGTCTCTTTTAATTTCGGATTTGCATGAGTGATCGATGCCAAAAGTTTCAAAGAAACATCTTTCGGTGACGACTCTAAAAGTAGCAACGGTATGATTTAGGGCATCCGGAGCGCTACGTAGTGATGAGGGCAGTTGTGCCAGTCGTGAAATGTGGGACGAATGTCGCGCGAAAAGAAAAACCGAGCAGTCAAAATTTAATAAAAATGATAGTTTCCTGTGATTTTTTTTTTGCACAGTGGTTTTCCTATCGACAATTAATAAAAATAAAAGTGAAACTATTTGCAGATTAGTTTTGCCAATTAAATCCGAGCCCGTGTAGAATTAAGTAGATAGATGAGTAGCTACAATTATTTTTTATTTTCATCGTCGTATTTTTAAGAATGGAGTAAGAAAAATGCAAATAATTCTACGACTGCCATGCCAAACATAAAACGATAAGAATTAAGGGAGGGTGTGCCTCACGAAAAAAAATGCATTGAATAATTTTCAGCACAGTGAAAACGTCAGCAATTGAGATGGCTAAACCGTTACAGTAAAAAAACAATTTACATCGCAACGCAAGCTTATTAAAACCGATGGAAAAATGTTAATATTTTCACGAAAATGGTTTGTTTCAGGCGTGTTCTTCAGGATACAGGTTCAGATATGCCACAGTACACGTAAGTTAATTTGGCAAGTTGGCAAAATTATTGTCACACATTATTAATGTATTTTCTCTTTGCCCGATCACAGTGGACAGAGTGAAACGGATTACCATGGAAGCAACGGTCAAGCCGATACGCATTCTTTACACTCGTCACACTTATCGATGCAGGACGATCCTCTGCTTATACGGACGCATAAGCAACAAACATCGCAACAAGTATGCAGTGCTTAATAACCCTCCAGATTAGTCATTTTGTTCGCACACAATACAGATTGATAGATTAAGGTAGTACTAGCACAATGACTGACGCCGCCTAACTTCGAGAGAAAAAAGACAAAGATTACAAACACTTCTCGATGAGAAAAAAATCTGAAAAAAT
>JAPYZC010002206.1:0-15999 GCA_030522665.1 Ichneumoninae sp. A BG-2022a
ATCAACTGCTCCGATTTACTATTTTCCAAAGTTCTTCGAAGCAAGAAAAATCCATCAAAATGTTGTCAAAAACAAAAATAAAATAAAATAAAGCTGTTCGAAAAAAAGACAATTCAAAAAAGGGAGTTTCATAATAAACCAGGATTGGAACACGGGACCTTCGAAAAAAAGACAATCCGAAAAAAAGTGAGTTTCATAATGAACCAGGATTGGAACTCGGGACCTTCGAAAAAAAGACAATCCAAAAAAAGTGAGTTTCATAATAAACCAGGATTGGAACTCGGGCCCTTTGAAAAAAAAGACAATGCGAAAAAAAATGCGGATCTTAATTGGCCGGGATTCGAACCCGGGACTTCCCGATTGCCGATCAACTGCTCCGATTTACTATTTTCCAAAGTTCTTCGAAGCAAGAAAAATCCATCAAAATGTTGTCAAAAAAAGCGGTTCCTGATGCAATCGCATTATTTTTGCAACGACAAAAATCCCGCGGGACGCTTAGACTGGACTCCTCCACGGGGTCATCTCGTGGTATCCGTTTCATCGAGCCATTCGTGGAGCCAATTTTCATTCCATCCTCTGGCCTGCGCTTCGAACGCCAAGTGCGGTAGATAGCCGGCTATTGTGGATGACTCACATAGTGTGCGTCTATACATATATATATATAGTACATATATACAAACATATATATATAGCAGGATAGGATAGCGCGGCCGCGGCGAGTTTCGCCGTTTCATTACCCGTTCGCCGTTCGATCGTCGGGATCGATAGCCAATGTATGAGAAATTTCATCGACTGGGAGTACCTCGGTGTACCGTCATGAGAGACCGCGACGCGTTGCGCGCACTTCGCAGAGAAGTGGCTGCGAATATCTCCGGATATCTCCGACAGAGAGGAAGAGGAGGAAGAATTCCTCACAGGATAGTTCAAACGGGGTACGAAACTGTTCATCTGCACATTTCTAATCACCGCGATTTTTTTTTTTTTTTTTTTTTTATTAGGTACTAAAATATCTACTCGCGCCTCCTTCGAGCCATTTGAGGTAGATTGTACGAATAACGTACGGCGTTCAAGTGGACGGAAAAGATTTACGCACCAGTGCGCGGATATTCTACAGACATGTAGCTATTTGTCTATCATTCTCTATTTTAAATCTCCGGCATTGGATTTGATTTGTAATGGCTTCGGTAAATTGGCACGATCGATGATAAGGAGGGGGGGGGGGGGTTCTCCGATCACTGTAACTCAATAAACGACGTTCGCGACGTCATCTATCCGTGTCCACCGCCTATACAACCCCCGACTCGCACGTGACTGTGTCTATGCAATGTGGGTTTTTATTAACTATTTATCGAAAATAATCGAATTTATCGAAATAATTATTTATCGAAAATAATCGAATTTATCGAATTAATTATTTATCGAAAATAATCGAATTTATCGAATTAATTATTTATCGAAAATAAGATAAAAAATAAATTTACCGTTGAAATGAGTTGTAACTAGATTCTAGGTTTATTGTAACCAGTTTTAAGGCTCACTTGTTAAGGAGTTGACAAGGAGTTTAAGATTACTTGTTTCTTGTTATATTATAAATAGTTACTGTTAAAAAAATTATTTATACGAAATAACTACTAACAATTTTTTTATTACCCATTTTATTAACGTTAACCGAGAGGTCATTTTTCGCCTCTTTTGCGAAGACTATTTATTGTACTAGTTTTAACTAGTTTCTGATTATATTACGACTAGTTTTAACTAGTCAAGTAAACAGTCTTGTATTTACAGCCAGTCTTAACTAGTTACTGGTTTTACTATTTGTACTTTGAATTAGTTACATTATCCACTTGTTATCTTTTTTTTGTAACTAGTAAGTTACAATTGATTATTTATCCGAAATATACTAACCATTTTTTTTATTACCCATTTTATCAACATTAATCGAGAGGCAATTTCTTGCCTCTTTGCACTTCCTTCGCCGGGTTTCGCGAAGGCTATTTATCGTCGCTTGGGAAAATATTGTCAAAGAGAGTGTGTGGCGTGAAATTAAAGCGCTTCGTCGAATGCTCGCACACATAGGCGGTAAACCCGACGCAGGAGAAAAGCCAAGTTTGTCCCGCTTTCTGCGGTGCGCCGAGACTCGCGAACTCGCACCTGTATGACACTGCACTGGAGGTCTTTCCTCGTTAAACATTTCCTACAATTATCTTTTTTCGAGTAAAACGCTCCGACTGGATGAACAAACATTTAATGTCCCAGTGCCCTCCCGCTTGAGTTAAATAAAAACTGTAATTACTACGAAGTTGTACATTTAAAAAAAAAACAATAAACAAAAAAATCCAATTTTTGCAATTCCTCACAAATTTTTACACACCCTCTCTTCCTAAATATCAAATAAAAATGTGAAATATTCTCACCGCTGTGAAAATGTGTTATTAACTTTTTTTTGTCGTTTGCTTTCAGGTGAAAGGAGTTTCGCGTCCTAGGTTAAGAAGATGTCACATCACAGCGACGACAATATGCTTATAGCATCCACGGACTCCTTCTGGGAGCCGGGTAACTATAAGCGCACGACAAAGAGAATCGAGGACGGGCACAAGCTGTGCGACAGTCTGATAGCTCTCGTGCAGGAACGCGCCGAGATCGAGAAGAATTACGCTAAAGCGTTGAAGGGCTGGTCGAAAAATTGGAACGAGAAGATCGAGAAGGGACCGGAATACGGAACGACGGAAGCTGCGTGGAAGGGCGTACTCGTAGAGTCCGACAGGCTGTGCGATCTTCACCTAAGGGTCAAGGAGAATCTATGCAACGATATTATACAGCAGGTGAAAACGTGGCAAAAAGATACCTACCACAAGGTAATCACATTTCATTTATCATTTAATTATTGTTTTTTTTATTCAAATTCAATTTTTTTATTGAATTTATTATTGAATTTATTATTTATTTTTTATTGAATTATTATAGTATAGTTTATAGACAAACTGTTGAAACCCTTAACGATGTAGTTTTATTCTCTGGCTTTATAAAAAACTTTTCTTTTGTTTACAATTATTAATATTTCACTTGACTTTGTCCAGAAATTACGGTCGTGATAACAAATATGTTGGCCTGGTATTTTTGTATAATTATTAATTCGTGTGTTCTTTCCAGTCAATGATGACCCTTAAAGAGCGCAAAGAGATGGAAGACGCGTTCAAGAAGGCCCAGAAGCCCTGGGGCAAATTATTGCAAAAGGTCGAGAAGGCGAAATCGGATTTTCACAATAGTTGTAAGACGGAACGCACCGCTGCTAACATGGAGAGGAACGCATCGGCCGATAGTTCGCTCTCGCCTGATCAGGTAATTTTTTCCTTCCACCGACTTGATGACACGAAATATTCACGATCGAGCTCATAATAATTAGTAAAAAAAAAGATCGAGCTCGTTGCTTTATTGGAAACTCCGGGCGGGGGAAAAATAACTAATAACCGATTACCGCACAGTAACTAACTCGTCACACATATTGTTTGAATAATTAATTACTACTTAGAAATGATTAATTATTGTAAAATATTAATAATTAAACAACGATAGATTTTTCGTGCCCAAAACTGCACTCGGTTAGAAAATAAAAAAGAATAAAATTGCTAAGGTAAAACAAACGATAGTTTATTTATTCGAAGGAAATCGTTGAGCTTAATAATAACAAGAAAGAAACCGAGGGTGCGCACTGCACGTTGACACAAATGAGTCATGTTTTGTACGTGTGTTTGCACACCGATTTATACTAATTGTCAATAACCGGCAAGGAGCATATTTTGCAACTCTCGCGAATGACAATTAACGCCGCAATTACGGATGGTTCTTTAGGAATAATTGTTTTCACAGATGGCCCGAGGCTCCGACAGCGTATGTTAAACAATAAACTCGAGTCTTGTTCGGATTAAAGAAATAACTAATTAATGTTGCATGCCTTCAAAGTATAATTCCATAACCTTTGGACTAATTTGTTTGTAATACTTTCTCTTATCAATTCCGTGCAAATCGTCGAAATTACTTTTGCACTTTTTTCGACCGTTTCAACTCAAACAACAATGTGTTCGTTATCAATTTTCTTATCTTCCATAAAAGAAACCATAGTTTAAAGTTCCTCTGTTAATTTTCCTTGAATTCGTGTTACCAAATTTTTATTAGTATTCGAAGACCGTACACTGTAAAAAAATTTTATACTGGACAAATTGTAAATTTAATGTATCAGTTTTTTGTTTTCCAATTCATTGTTTTTAAATGGAAAAAAATGAAAAATTGAAGAAAACTTTTTGAATTCACTACGGAACCGTGAGATGCAAATTTTATCATTCGACCAGACATTAAAAATTCGCTTAACGATCTTGGCGATAGATCGCCGTGGAGCCTAAGATTGCGTAACGACCTTTTTAGATGACAAATTGTGGATGTGGTGCATGGAGCCAAAGATTTCGAAAAACCATTAGGAATACTAAGATAGGCGACGTTCAGCTTGTATGTATACGTTGTCGCATGTTGCATGCATTACTAATTCGTATCTTTGTTTTTCTTTTCTTGTTTATTTTCTTCTGTTACTCACCACAGAAAGCTCTGACGGTAAGCGAACAATAATCGGCGAATATTCATTTATCTTTTCTTTTTTTTTTGTGGAAATGTATTCACAACGGTACGAAAATTTAATCAAATTTTTTGTACCCAATAAAATTTCTCGCACTCGCACATTCAGCGGTTAAAAAAATTTGAGGAGTATTTGAAAATAGAGCTAAAAAAAATGTCTTTGTACACTTTGTCAAAAAATATGCATTCGGCCAACGAACACCCGAACGAGGACAAGGGTACAAAAAAATATGTGTTATCTGCGAGGGCTAAACTTGGAAAGTATTTCTTCGAGCTCGATGATTTTGCAGCACGTAGCACTGGGCATGCGAGACAATTTTTCTCTAAACTTACGAATTTTTCACATCTGGCACGAGAATTTATAAAATATAATCACCATTCCTTTTTTTATCGCATTTGGCTAGTTAAATTGCGAAGCTTTGCGAGACCGGAAATGCACGAAGATGTTTTCGTGACGCGCGAGGAGAGAACAATTTACGGATTGAGCCGATGAAGTAATCTCTATTTTGCACAAACAATTACTCAACTCATTGCTGCCTGTGACTTTAAAAATATGTGCTATGTGCAGATGATTTTTCGCATCCATATTTCCATTCATCTGCTGCTAATGCTCGTGGAAGCGAATTATTCTTTTTTTTTTTGCATAATAAAAGCGATCTCAATTTTATGTACATATTTTGAAAATTTCGAGTCGCCGATCAATCTCAGTAAATCTTCGCTCTCTCCTCCCTTGTTTATTTTGTTCGATCAGTCAACGAGTCACAATATACTATAATTGTCACCTCTATTCGACAGGTGAAAAAAATGCAGGACAGGGTACAAAAGACGAAGGAAGAAGTTCAAAGGGCTAAAGAAAAATACGAGGCTGCCCTACAAGAAATCAACCAGTACAATCCGAAATACATGGAGGACATGACGCAGGTGTTTGAGAAATGTCAGGAGATGGAGGCGCAGAGACTTCAATTTTTCAAGGACGTACTATTTGGAATTCACAAGTGTCTCAATATCTCACAAGACCCAGTGTAAGTATCTATTTTTTGTTATTGTCAATTAATTTTAGTGACCCGTTCCATTAATTTTTTGTCTTTGACAATCACGATACGATTTTTCGTGTAATTTCGATACTTCGAACAAAATGTATGAAAGTTACCGTTTTTATATATTTTCTGAATCAGACAAAAGTCTTGAATTTTCTTTAAATAACTCGAAATATCTGTTATAACAAATGCCAAACAGCAGCAATAATTCATTTATATAATTTACGAAATTTCAGACTTCCACAAATCTACGAAGAATTCTATCACACGATAAACAACGCCGATCACGAAAAGGATCTAAAGTGGTGGTCGAACAATCACGGTGTAAATATGGCGATGAACTGGCCGCAGTTCGAGGTAAGTCGACAAATCTGTATGCATCTCAGTTACTCGAGAACGATCGCATGCCTATACGTAACTGCTAATGAGTTGATACATCTATTTGTTCTTAAAACCTATTGCTCGTTTTCGTAGAATGAAAATGTTCCATTCTTTTTTCCCTTGAAATTACAAATGTTGCAATTTTCGTTATATGAAAGTTTGAAATATTAAATATAAATTCTTTTATTTGCCATGTAAAAATTGTCTTAAATTTTTCTTCACGATTGATAAAAGAAAAAGATTTACAATCATATTTTTCATTCAATTTTTTTTTTGCTCTGTGTAGTTATGTCAATAATTTCGACAGTGCAAGAGTAGACAGATTATTCTAAAGAGTAGACAGTTCATTCCCGAAGCGTCGATGCAACGGATGTTGCGTCGCAGCTTTGCGATTAAAATAATTCACTTTAACGTAAAAACCGATTATAGCCGATTCCGTGAATGCGTGCATGTGACTGTGTGGACGTTGCTGTTTTATCTCACGCAGGATTACGCCGAGGAATTTCGCGACATCACCAAAGGCTCGAAATCCAAGGAAGCTCTGCCGGCAGGATCGATCACTCTCATCAATCAGCGCCCGGTCGGCGAGGATCTGCATGTAAAGTTTTGTTATAATTTTTTTCTCGTCACAAAAAAGCTAACACGACGATAAAAAAAATTGCAAAATCGTTTTTTACTGAATAACTAAATAATGAGTTTTTGTTCGAATGCAAAAAAAAATATGATACTAACTTTGCGATCGTGTTTGCTATTGGAAATAACATTTTCTTTTCTTATACCAACAGGCGTAGAAAATATTTAATTCCCGATCGCTTTGATAGGCGGAAATTGGAAATAAGACTATCCAGAAAAGTCTTGCGAATGTTTTCATGCAATTCTCAATTTTTGTAGAAACAGCTTCAGATAAATCTTAGCTCGATGTATCAGATTGCATGAAACCTAGATGTTTCATTCACGATGTTTTGAACTAGTATTTTTTCGACTATCGAATTAAAGCGTCCAAATTGAGAATGTATAATCCATGTTCTTTTGACAAAAAGCTATTTGAAACAGTTTCAACGGTAAAGTTCAGAGAAAAACAAAATTATAAATACGATTAAACATCCTCAATACCCCACAATATAGATTGCACGATTCGATAAACGTATATATTTATATATATAAAAAATATGTCAAAAAGAAAGTATACACGTTCGCGATCGGAGTGCTGAAACTGTTAATCTTTCTAACGTTAAGGAAAAATTGGAACAGGAATTCCCACCGGTCAACCACAAAGCAAAAGCGAAGCCTGCAGCGCGGGTCATATCTGCGGACAGCGACCACGGTGATTGCAAAACGGACAGTATCGATTCAACAAAACATTCGTCGGAAAAGAACAATCACGATGGCAATTCGGTTAACCGAAATTCCACGATTACGTAAGCTTGACACTTTACGAAAAACAAACATGTTTTTCCAACATTTTAAAGACCATTAATTTTTTTTTAATTGAAATACCTAAATATATCTATATATTTCAGGAATGGAACGAACGCGAAACAAGAATCTAATCCTTTCGACGAGGAAGAGTGGGACGAGGACGGAGGCGAGGCACTCGTCGACACAGGCGAACCTGGTGTTCCTGTGAGAGCTTTGTACGATTACGAAGGCGCCGAGGCCGACGAGCTCAGCTTTAAACAAGGTATTTCTTTTAATCTATTTCGCGAATATTTTGGAAATTCCAAAGTCAACTAAAATACCAACGAATGCAGGTACTAATTTAATTTTCACATTGCTTCCTCGTTTTTTTTCAGTCATTCATGTAGTTTCCTCTGCGAGAAAGACAAAATTGGTTAACGAATTTTTTGTAGCACGTGCATAAATAGTCCCACTTTTCGTGCCTGTAACGCGTGTTGAAAGTGGTGCTTTTTAGTATGGTGTGCGAGAAAAATGCATGCGCAGATTGCACTAGTTACTTTTTTTCACACCTTTTTGACACCCAGCTACTTTTTCGCGCACTTTTTAACACTCTAGTTATTTTTTCGCACGCTTTCGTCACGCTGCAGGCATAAAAAGTGGGAGCTTTTGTGTATTCGTTACAACAAATAGTATGAGATACTTGTACGAAAAAGTGGTCTTCCGACGACGGTTGGGAAGCAGACAAAACTCCGAGCCGTCAGCTCGTGCGGTTAACTTCACAACCTTCGTCGAAAGACCACATTTTCGTACTAGTATCGTAATAGTAATTTACGATACTAGTGCGACAAATCTTTTCTGACGACTGTGAGTTTATCACACGAGTTCAGAAACAGTTTTTTCACACGACTAACGTACCAAATTTTACTTCACAAGGCATGAAAATGGGGCTTTTTACCCACCCAAAGTGTGCGTAAAACGGTCATTTTCGCACCGACTGGAGAAAAGTACTATTTTCACAGAGAGTGCTTCGTGAATGAAATGTAAAAAAAAAATGACGAAGCAACGTGCAAGTTAAATTTACGACATGCACGAACAGAAAATGCAATATCTTAAATAAGCATTCGATGCTACAGGTGAAATCTTCGAGAAGCTGGAGGACGAGGACGAGCAGGGCTGGTGCAAGGGCAGAAAAGACGGCAGGGTCGGCCTCTACCCAGCGAATTACGTGGACGTTGTTTCGCAGTAGTAAATCATTAAATAACAAACAAAAAAGAAAGCAAAACTGTAAAGCCAAATCCAACAAGCACCTACAGCTGCTTCGCTCGTCAGCAACGAGGAAAAAAGCTAACTTAACGTTAATCGAAATAACAGTAACGGAAAATCCCATTTTTCTTGTGATTGGAATTTTGTTTTTTCTCCAATTCTTATTATTCGAGCAAATAAAAATATTATTGAATTTTCGACGAAGAAACGACATCGCGGTACTACGAGAAAAAAAAATAGGCGTGCAAGGAGCCTTTTACGAACCTTGGAATTTTTCGGGATATATCATCGGTGACAGAAATTTATCCGCCTCGAAGTTCATCGACCAGGGATTCGATCCCGATGACGTGTTGACGCTGCGGAAAGCCACGATATCGAAAATTTCTGTGCTTGCGACAATTGACGTTGGGCTTGGGACGGCGTTACGATGTCATCGGGATTCTCACCCCAGTAAACAGCTCATTTTTCGTTATAAAAATAGAAAACATTTGACTAACGAACAACCTTAAAAAAAAATTAAGCACGAATCCAAGAGCCAACAAAAAAATCCAACAGTAAAGAGCCTATACTTCGACCGTTAACGGATATAATTTCGAACCGGGCTAAGTTTCATAAAACACAGAAAAAATAATTCCGCGAAAAGATAACAAACTTGATCGTTAGCGTCTGTAGAGAATGAGAGTAATGATAGGAATGATAAAAAAGAAAACACGTGTGTATGCCAAGATTTTTCAACAATGTACAGTCATACCGTTTCGTGACTCTCTCATGAATATATTGTTATATCTATAAGTGTCTGTTTTTGGCTGATAAACAATGAAGAATTCTATTTAATTTAATGTTATTAATGCGATGAAGTAAGAAGAAGAAAAAAACGAAGATGAGGAAGAAAAATAAACAAAACGGAAAAAAATGATATATATAATATTGAAAAGCAAATCTAACGTCTATATAAATGGTGTCAATGTAAATAATAGTATTTAAAAATGGTGTAGCGATACGTTGAGTTATAGCTGAACGTTTAACGGACTATATCAATGTCGATATGATGATTATCGCGTTTACATAATATTATAAATAAATAAACAAAATTAATAAAAAAATTCAAAAACGTTCGTCAGGTGTACGCGGACATACGACGAAAGGATCCAACGCGAGCACACCCGTATTACTTCTATCGTGAGTAAGTAAAGTTGGGACCTAAAAAAAAAATACATCTTTTTCTAAACGAAACCTTTAAAAAAAATTTGAGCAGCATACAATCGGCAACTTTTTATAAAACAAAAAAATGCATTTAAAAAAAATTCTTTTCACCGTTCGTAAGACACAAATTCGAAGCTGAAGTGAGAAGAAAATTGGGCTCGTCGAGCGAAACGTTTTCTTCGGTGTATATATTTAGTTTCGTTTTGTTTCTCTTCGTACGAGCACTCACGACTGAATCATCGTATCGGGCGCGGTAAAATTGAGATGGATGTTTGAAAAAAAAGAATTGTTATGCGACGTTAGTTAGGGATTGTTTATTTTTATTATCTTCCGTTGGACGGAGTCTATCAAATGTTATTCGGTGCGAAATCGCTTGTCGTTATCTTTTTTATGGAAGCACTTGCATCAAGAAAACATATTTAATATCATTTAAAGTTCGATGAAAAGAAAAAAAAGAAAAAACGTCGAGACAATAGTCGACGCCCTCGTTAATTTATTTATTTTTATCGTATACAAGTTTTTTTTATTTCGACGATATAGAAGTGAGAAAGTATTCGAAAGAGCTTCGTGATATTATTTGAATCGAAACAGCGGTGAAAAACAAAAATCACGATTTTTCCGTCAACATTACGAATATTTTTGTAGGCATGTGGCTCCGAATGCTACGTATTGAAAAAAATAATAATAATGAAATAAACGCAAATATAGGATCCCGTACTATGTATTCATTATATTGTGAGCAGTATCCAAATATTAGCCCGATTTGTCAGGGGCAAAAAAAGAAAGAAGCAGAAACACGAGCTGTTCCTTGTGAATAAATTGTGTGTGTGTATCGATGTTTCACATGTACGCATCGATGAAATGTAAATAAAAAAATTAGGATGCGATAGGACTCTCAAGTCACTCACTGCAGGTTCTTTATTTTCTTCAGTTTTTTTATTTTTTTTCTTATCATTCACTGTTAGGTATTTTCAAATTACTTTTCAGGGAAGAGTATAAAACGATTCCATAATGTTGTTATGTAGACTTTAGTTTGTGTATAAAATTATTATTATTATATATAATATCTAATAAACGACCTATCTTAAATATACATCTGTTTACGCAAACGTTATTTCCAGACTGAGATATTCGGCGGCAGTATACAAATGACCGCCGAACTACTCGTCACGAAAACTCTACATCGAGGGACTTTGTGAATAAAAATAAAAAAATGTTATGGAATTTGTCTGCCCAGGTAGCACCCTGATAGACAAGCAGCACAAAAAGTAGTAGTTGGCGCAATAATTGCGACATGTGCCACACATGTCGTAAATATCGCGCCAATATTGCTACTTTTCGTGGCACTTGTCTATCAGGGCAGTATTGTTACTTTATACGTTACCTTTCAGATTTATCCGAAAGATTCCTTTAACGTGTCTTTAAATTTTCACCGATACGAGCGATAACTTATTCGTTCCATTTCTTTATTATCTTAAATAGTCTTGACAAAAGTGCTCCGAAAATTATCACCCGATTTTGTCTGATAGGTACTCAATTATGGGGCTCCGAATAGGTTTCAAATAAAAGAAATGCGTGCGAAACTAACTCGATTGAAACATACCAACCAGTGAATAGTACACATATAGGGTCAAAGGACGAGTTCGGTAAAAAAAGCCAATCGCTGCCGCACGCATCAGCTTCGGTTTCTATTGGCCGAAAACACTGCAAGCGCCAATGGGCTAAGGTCATGCGCATCGAATGTGCGAGCTATTACGTAGTGTACACGAGATCGAAACGAACGTGGAAAAACCATCGTATACCGATTTGGCTTTCGGCAACTAGAAATAACACCCGCGCCCAGGCGCGGCTGCAGAGCTCTCGCAGTTAACATTGAAACTCGCCCAAAAATCTCGTAACTTCTCGTTTGTTGTTTCTCGTCTTCACGGCTTGTCGCCGTGGCATTCGGCTGGTGGTCGACACATCGAGCGTGTCTCTGCCGCATGATGACAGTAGCGCGCTGCTACTAAAACCATTATGGAATACGACTGATTTGTACATGTATATATCTATTTATTACCGAATATAATTTGGTTCCTCGTGTTAAATAAAAAGGCATCAAAAGAAGTTCACAAAAATGGATTTAGACGCAGAATTGCACACTATGCCAAATAAGGTACAAAATATTCGTCACATTTTATCTTTAGTCCGGTAAGGGTAACCTCCAAGGCCACGGACTCGTGCAGGTTTCCGAGTCGTCGGACGAACGCACGTGAAAATGTTTTCCTCGTCGAAAATTTTTCACATAAAAATTGAGTTTATTGGAATACTGTTTTTTAAAATTTTATTCTGAGAGACAAAAACATGATTTTCTGTTGCAGAGCGAGGCCGACATGACGCCGGAGGAGAGATGGAGGTAAATCGTGAGATCGAAAATTATAATCGCTCGAGAACGATCGACATACGTGAACAATTATGAATTACAATTGCAAATTAGACGAGCGCCCGAAGTACCGATTTTACGAATGTTGTGAAAACAATTTTACTCGACTTTTGCTCACGTTTTATTTCAATATTTCTCATTTGACACCGAACGGACACTTTGTAAAAAAGTTTGAAATTTTTTTTTTGTAAAACTTTTTACTTCTTCCAGGATGGAGCACATAAAGATGCATCGGAAGCATCAGGGTCACGAATCGATGCACGCCGAAATGTTGATCGTAATGCTGGTTACTTTACTGGTAGCGCAGTTCATATTGGTCGAATGGAAGAGAAGACATTCGCCTTCCTACCAGGTATTTTCATATTTTATATCTTTCTTTTTTATTTTTACCTAAAAAACAAAAATTTATTAGTAATTTATTGAATAATATTGGAAAAAAATTAAAAAATAACGACTCGTATGTTTATGTGATATCATATATATATATATATATATTTTAAGCAGATTATGCCTTCCTTTCTTTAATGATAAATAATAATAATAATAATAATACAAATGGTTGCACTTTTAGCTCGCCACTCTATTTGCCATGTGGCTGATACCGCTCGGGGTAAGCTTGAGGAACTACTGGTGGCGATTCGTATTCATTTGGCTTGTATTTTCATGCATAACTGGCCTTGTCGTAAGGAAAGCTATACAAAAACCTATACAAGGCACCACTCCTAGGTAAGCCTCGAAATATTGAAGTTCAAACTATCATTTTAGTAACAAAGCTTACTTGAAAAAATGTTATTTTTCATAAGCGGAAACGACATTTTCAAGCGTTCGTAACGGTACATTCGGGTACCGATAAAAAAAAATATATATTTCATTATCAAATTTGATTATCAAAGAATCAAAAGGATATGAAAAAGGAGAAAACACTGTTTAAAAAACACAACAACTTAATTCATAACCGATGTAATTTAATTCTTACAGATTAGTCTACAAATGGTTTTATTTCCTGTACAAACTGAGCTACATTCTCGGTATAATCGGCTACGTGATAGGGCTGGCAACGTTTTTTGGACTGAATTTAGTATTCGACGTAAAAGCCCCCGTATGGATGGACTATGCACTATTGTTCCTATGTTACGGTATATATTTCGGTGTATTGGCCAGGGACATGGCGGAAATTTGCGCGGACACGATGGCATCGCACATAGGTGTAAGTCTTTGATCATCGAGCATTCTCGACCTTATTCCTGTAAAAATTCACTTTTTATCTGCTATTTTACTCTTATTATTCACCTATTTTTATTATTCACTTATTTTTATTATTTATTTATTTTTACTACTTGCAGTATTACGCTCCAGGAAAGATGCCGACGAGAACGTTGGAGCCAAACGTTTGTGCGGTATGCGGCAATCCGCTATTGGTCTCCGAACACGAGGAAGGGGTTCTCGAGAACACTTACAAGCTCAGCTGTGAACACGTTTTTCATGAATTTTGCATTAGAGGCTGGTGCATCGTTGGAAAGAAGCAGACCTGTCCCTACTGCAAGGAGAAGGTCGATCTCAAGAAGATGTTTCGCAATCCGTATCCTTTTGCAAAATTACGTTCAGTACTTCTTAATTTATTGAGTCTCATCGCATGCCCTTTAAAACATTTATTTACATTAAAAAAAATATTGATTGCAAGTCGAAAAATTATTATCTTCAAGTGGAAAAATGGCAAATCAATCTCAAGATCGACATTTTCAACTTTGTTGCCGATTGCAAGTCGAAGAGGGATTATCAAATTAAACAAATATATATACAAATGTACATTTTTTATTTAAAAAAATTTAATTTGCATATTTGCAGAATCAAGACGATTGTTACATCACAGGGAACCTACCTGTCTAATGCGACTACATCGAATCAATGTTATTTCGACCTTAACCCAGTTTTATTCACTAGGTGGGAAAGACCGCACGTATTGTACGGTCAATTACTTGATTGGATAAGGTGGCTAGTGGCTTGGCAGCCCCTGATAATGCTCGCCGTTCAGGGGATCAATTGGGCGCTAGGGCTCGAGTAAGCGATCGCAGTTTACGGTAAAAAAGAATTGCACAGCAGCGCCGCCGATTCGTGCCGAAAAAAAAACAAAATCAGATCGTCGAATTCATCTGCCGCAATGGGCGCAATAGTGTTTATATTTTTGTATATACAATCTATATACGAATTAGACTTCATTATAATTCATTCATTATAAGTAAAGCTGCGAATGTTACACAATGAATGTTCACATGTGGTCGAACTCGCATCCGTGAAGAACGGTAAGATCGTTCTGTTACCATTATTCGACGTTAAAATCCGATCAAGTTCAATAAATTAATTATTAGAGTTGCATAATACCTTAGATAAATTTCGTCAATTGCACCGAAATCGCAGGATAAGTTTATGATAAATTATATTTAAAAAAATAATTATATGTTGTAAGTTCGAAAATTCGTCCTCGATGTTTCGCGCAACGCGCGTCACAAATTACCGTTTCGTATTTATTGTGAATTTCACACTTTTTCTTTTGCAATTTTCTTTTCTTCTAATTATGTATATCGGTGCTCGTTATTTCTTGAGTCACTTAACGTTCGTACTTCCATACGAAGATGATAATGTAGCCATTCGTTCTTGCATTCCCCAAAGTTGACTCGGTCATTTATCTTTTTTTTTTTGACTAGTCAACAATTCGATCGAAATCGAGACGAAATAATGTTTGAAAGAAAATATCTTTCGAAATTGTATAGGACAAGATTTCGTAGATCGACGAAAGCCAGACTTAATGTGTACCAAAAATTTGTATTTTTCCTCTCTTTTCACACAGTTCTACCCTGTGGTAAAAATGTCATACTTTTTTTCTACATATCGATTTTTAACAGTTTTTTTTTTTAATTACGCGCCGTTCGATTATTGCGTGTATTCAGTGATGAAATACAATACGAGACGCTATCGCGTCGCGAGTGATAATTACTTACTCCTTTCGCCTCTATTTATGCCGTACCGAGCCAACTTAGTTAACTCAACTTAGAAAAAAGAATGAGTAAACCTTATGAATTGTAAATAGTTTCTAAAAAAAATTGTCGCGTTTCGTTGTAAGATAACGTGACACTGCAGGTCAACGACTTCCTTTAACGATTGTAAAGAGAAAATAAAAAAAAATCCTGTGCAGCAGTATTCATTAAAAAAAATTGTTCAATCAAAGTTTCTTCCGAATATTTATTCAATTTCTAGTTTTTTTTTCACTTAAAAAATCCTGATCACTTCGTTCATCCATTGGGCGCATCGAAAAAGGACTTTGATTCAACTTAGTCCATTCTTTCTCTCGTATCACATGACGTTTCTTAGATACCAATTTTTAACTGTTCAACAATGAATTATTTATTGACGCAATGGCATTGGCGATCACTTGTGTACGGAAGATAAATAATATTACTGTTACCTACCGTCTTATCGTCTGATTCGTTATGTTATTACACTCAAAATGCAGAATCAAAGATCATTATGTATCGAGGGATAAAATTTGATAGATGATCGAAGGTGGGAAAACTATGATCTAGTTTAATGATGAAGAGCCTCGTCGATGGCTGAAAAAAGACTTTAATTCAACTTCTTTCCATCATTCTTTCTCTTGTATCACATGACGTTCCTTAG
>JAPYZC010002207.1:0-19712 GCA_030522665.1 Ichneumoninae sp. A BG-2022a
GGGCAATGTGTCGTTGGTCACAACATTATCATTATTGTCGCTAAATATTTTAAGGTTGCCGCTGTGAAGATTTGACCGCCGTACCGAGAAGTCGAAGGGCAGATCGGTGCATCCCCTGCAACTCGAACGATCTTTGACTTCTCATAGGGGCCCTCGGTATAAATCGTCCTTGGATCATTAGTTCAACAGTCGACCCCTTCCTCGAACCGGCGGTTTCGACGGCGGAGGTATCCTGAATTTTCAGGAATGACGATTAAGACACGCCTCATGCTTTAGAAATGGAAAGAAAAGAAGTACAATGTTATGCCTAGTCTAATGAGAGACGGACAGTCAGAGACACAGAGAGTCACACGTATAAAGAGGAAGACAGTAAAGGAGGAAAGACAGTAAAGAAGCGGAAAAAAGCGATGCGAATGATATTAGAAAAAGGCGGTTAGAAGCGATGATGATGTTCGTTGAGTTTTTTTTTTGGGTACCTTCGGGTTGATGAAGCGTATTCGGAGTACTTCGACGAAAGCCGCGACAGCTGAAACTATAAGCATCATAGCGAGAATGTGTCCTGTTACGGGAATGGATTTCGGTCTGGCTGCCCTTATTTCGTCGATGGTTCCATTGTAATTGTACGCGACAGCGGTTTCCTTCTTGTCGCTCGCGCAGACGGTCTTCTCGACGGGTGAATCCGAGACGGTTTGCTTCTCGAGCTTTTTTCCACGAGTCCTCGAGTACGTGCAGTTCCTGTCGTAATTGCTGAAGAACGCCGAGACCATCCAGTATTTGTAATCGAGACCGGGGCACAGTCGCCTCTTTCGAAATTGCATCGAGTTCAAGAAGTCCATCGGAAATATTTTACTGCCATTGGAGTCGCTCGCGTTCTGCACCTCGTACGACGTGTCGAGAAGCATTTTGGACGGAAGGAACAGAAGACCGCTGAATATCAGCAGAATCAGAGCTATGCTGAGATTGATGCCTAGATTAACGTCTATATTCAGTTTCACGGGGATGTTGAAACGTTGAGGCTGCTCCGTCTCCGCCCCGTTCTCCGCGTCGACGTATTCCTGATCGACGCTCTCCATTGCCCGCGAAAAAATCTTGTCGAGCGTGAAAAAACAAGCGTCTCTTCCCGGCGATGCTCGTGGCGATTGGAAAACCTCTCGCTTATTCCATCCTCGAGAATCAAACCAATTTACTCTTCACCTCGATTCACCAGCGTGACAATTCCCCTGGTCTTACTCCGCGTGGTGATGCAAACTGTTGCGCGTCCGGTAGTCGGGACTCGAGTCTGCCTTCGGATATTGATTCCCATGAGGATGGACCGAGTGCGCAGGGCACGGCGAGCAACCCTGACATTCCGGCGCCGAGCTTTCAGCTATCCGATGCAAATCGATCATCTCCTGCAACCAAAAAATAAAAATAAAAAGCTGTTTGGTAATGGAGAAAGCGGTGGAACTTATTTATAGATCTACCCATGAATTGGGAACCCAAATTACTTGTAAATATGCGGTTTAAACTAATGCGGCATGAAAAGTCCGCTATCGGGTGCTCTATAAAAAACGTTAAATAGTTTAAAAAATTAATTAAAACGTAGTTGGTAAACGCGACCATCGTCGAGTTAGGAGCTATCCGGTGCAAATCGATCATGTCGGGCAACCAAAAAAAAAGTTAATTAGCGACGGGGGAGGTGGTAGAGTTTATTTATAAATCCACCCTTGAATTCGCCTCCCAAATCACTTGCCGTGATGTAGTTAAAACTAATACAGCATGAAAAAGTACACTATCGGCGTATCGGGTACACTATAAAAAAAAGTTAAAAAGTGAAGAAAAAAAAAATTAAATCGTTGTTGCTAAATGGGATCGATCATGCCGTGCAACGAAAAAAATTAAAAAGCTATTTGGTACGGAAAAAGCGGTGGAGCTTATTTATGGATCCACCCTTGAATTCGCCTGCCAAATCACTTGCCGTGATGTAGTTAAAACTAATGTGGCATGAAAAAGTCTGTCATCGGGGACATTGTAAAAAAAAAGTTAAGTTTTTAAAAATAATTAAAACGTCGTTGGTAAATGCGATCGTCGTCGACTCAGGAGCGAGGGGTGCGACGTTACTGACGTCGTGATCCGACTGTATAGAAGATATCAAATTAAAATTGGCATCTTTTCGCGAGCAACAATGGGACCATGGATGGGCAAACTTTTGCTGATCCCGATGCTCCTGGAGGGCCAACAAAGGAAGCGCCTGTGTTGCCAGTGGCGGTGTCGGCGTTTATAAAAGTAATAAAACAATCGAACAACAACTCTCAGGAGAGTGAGTACGGCCGGTGCGGAGAGGACCGCGAAGAAGAAGAAAGAAGAAATATGTATACGAAGAAGGTCGGGAAAGGTATAGGGATAAAGAGAGCAGGAGTGTGCGCGATTGGCCGGGTGGAGGTGAAAAGAGGAAGGCAGCAGGAGCAGAGGAACAGCGAAAGAGAGTAAAAGGAAGAAATGAAACACACGAGAACAGCGACCCGACCCGACCGACCGGTAGCCCAGCCAGCACACGTATATCTTGCTCTGCTTCACCACACTCCGATTCCTCGAGGTTCTCAAAGACGAAACTCTCTCGATTTTACGTACCAATGTGTACTCTCAACAATAATTTAAGAAAAAAAAGAAGAAAAAAACAGTTTCATTACCGATATAAATTTGACACTCGCACAAAAGTTATTCTTTCAATCTTTCCCACTTCAAATTTGACGATTATTTTCGGTCCGGCGAGAAGCATTTCTGGATAAAAACGGCAAAAAAAATTATCAGCTATCAATAGCCAATAAAAAATATTCGCAAAGTTTGCACAAGGGAAGACTATTGGGATGTTCTGAGCAGAGAAGTGAATATGCGAATCGGAGGTCAGGTTGAGAGCCCGGGTATGTAGAGCAGATGCTGGCCATCGCAGTGCTAGCGGGGTGCGTGATTTTTCACCGCGGACAGCTCCTCCTTCGAGGGACCCCGCACATTCCACCTTCAGTTCCACTGGTGCTTCTGCAGGCTTCGCCGCCTGCTCTCCTCTCGTTCCTCGCTTCCTCCTCGACCTCTCATCTTTCACTCCTCGTTCACATCCATTTCGTACCTGTGGACTCCGAATGATCTCCGCGGGATTAAAAACATTTGCCACAGCTCTCGCGATCTTTGCGGATCAGCTCAATGAAGAAGAAATCAATTAAACCAGTAACGAAGTGCGTTGTGCGCGGTCTCTTTACCGCCCATGCAAATGAGGCTTGAACGTCGAGCCCATTTGGCGTCGCAGCTTTGTCGGTGTAGCTTCCTCGTATGGAAGTCATACAGCAAATGACATTAGTCTCAGAGTTCTGCAACCAAACTCCCACCGACGGTGCAGTTCCCGTCCGGATCTATTATTTTCTTCGTTTCCGGAGGCGAAGTTACCCGCGACCCAACAGCGGACGCTATGTTATTTCTACGGGTGTGTTTGTCGACAGGCAAGAGAAGACATAAAAAAATAACAGCGTTTTGCGATTTCTTCCGCCGAGTGGTGGCTCCGCTTTGCAGGCCTTCCTCGCACTTACCCGCCCGGTGTGCCGGCGCGTCTCAATTGCTGAGCCTTTTCCCGGTAAAGATTATCGACTGTCGTGCAAAACACGACGGACGTTTATGAAACGATTTAGTAGTGGCGCATGCCTCCATCAGCCGACGGATAGCCAAGAGGGGTAAGAACCCCTCATAGCTCTTGGAGGAAGAAGAAGCGATCGACGAACAACGCAAAGAAAGGTTCTGTGAGGAACAAAAATTATGAAGGTTTGAGACCCAATTTGACCTCCGTGGCAGAATCGAGCTTATGAAGGGAGGCAAAGGTCGTAAACGTGGTCCTGTCCATATGTCATTGATATGCGTACCGATGGGGATGAACGACATTAGCCACTTATAATGGATGTTGAAGAAATCCATTCGAGCTTGTTCATTCGACTTACTTTACCGCGACGATTAACATGACTACGACAACCAGCTTCCTCGCTAATTATCACGGGCGCGAACGGCTGACGAACACACCGAAAAAAAGGTTTGGTAATATCAAACTAAGCTGCGGTTGCGGGTGGCGAAAGAAATATTTGGTCCATTGAACAAAATGTTTGTTAAATCCAAGTAACTATTTTTTGAAGCAACTAAATATTCGGTCAAACATCTAAATATTCGGTCAAATATCTAAATATTCCGTCAAACATCTAAATATTCCGTCAAACATCTAAATATTCCGTCAAACATCTAAATATTCCGTCAAACATCTAAATATTCCGTCAAACTAAATATTCCGTCAAACATCTAAATCTTGGTTTCATCAACTAAATATTTCTTTCAATCGGCCAAATATTTCTTTCGCCACCCGCAACTTCAGCTTAGTTTGATATTACCAAACTTTTTTTTCGGTAGAGATAGAGCTAATTGGTGAATGACGAGCACACAGCTAGCCGGCGATGAGCGCGGCGATCGGAACTCTCAAAAGCCGCGGTATAAAAGGCTGCAAAAGATGCACCCGAGTCGCTTTAGCTGAAGAAGACAAAAAGAAGGAAACGGACCCCCGACCATAGCGCCCGTTGATGGCGGCGTCCCGCATATCTGCGAAATTTCCATCATATAGCGTTTATGAAGTCCCCAGAAGGTACGGTGACGACGAGGGGACGAAGTGGAAGAGAAGAGGAGGAAGAAGCAGCGGAAGAATCGAGCGAAGAAAACGGTTTCAAGTGGCAAGGGAGACGGAGAGGCCGCGAGCCGTATAAGAACGAAACGGAGCTGGCTCGACGGTTCAAGACGATCGTCGAAGCACCGACATCGCAATTACGCAAATTGCGGCTCTGTTCTCGCCTCTCCTGCGGGCCTCCGCGAGGAGTAGCGAGAGCGACTGCTCCTCGGGGCCCCCAAGAGGAACCGAGGATCACCGAGCATGAAGCCTCCGCATCAACCGCGCGGACCGACTTATAGTAGTCGCCTATATAACGTGGCTACGTGAGCAATAGCTCGCGAAGTACCACAGCCGACGAACTTTACGCTGCCCCGAAGAAGCACATAATCTCGTCGCTTTCTCGCGCCTCCATCGGGCGTCTCGTGCAGCGGTGCCTCGCGCGCCGCGCCCGTTGAAAGCAATTTGAATGAATAGCTCCTCTCCGTCGCGGCGGTCGAGGAGGAGAGGAACATCCCGACGATTTTGTTGCCAGGGAGCAGCCTGCACCAGCCCCGTCCAGCCGGCAACACGTTTGCGATTATGCTCCGAGAATTTTGCTACCGTTTTAACGGCGGATCATCATCACGTGTGCGCGCCCCGGATCCTCCGAGGTGCCAAGTCGTCATGCGAAACGCGCGTTACATCTCGGAGAGCCTCGAATGCCAGCGCCTCTCTCAGACTCACCGATGTAATTCGCGCTGGCTGGCAGATGGTTCTATCCGGCCCGAGGCGAGTCTAGCTAGGGTAATCGCGAAGCAACATCCTTTTAAACAATGTTTCGATGACGAAAGGGGGCTGCGGGAATAACCGACGAAATAATCCTCATAGCTTCTCCACTGAGACTATTGGGACAATTATGAATACACACTTGCAGAGCCTGAATAGTAATTATCAATGGCAACTTGGATTTGTTTTTGGCGCATAGATCATTCAAGTCGAAGAGCTCTTTTTTAAAGATGCTCGCGTCCTTATCTCGTGAATCGTAACGACGGTGCAAAATGTTGCTCGTATAGTCGTTTTCGCGAGTACCCTACGTGAACGTGAAATAAATATGGTTCTTTGGTGCCCCCGCGGCTATAATGAGCCGATAGGCTACTTGCTAGACCCTCGATATCTATTTTCTCTTCGGTTATAGAAAAGGGGGTTGAAAGCGGAGAGCCGAGAGGATGGAGCAGTAAGGAGACTCGTTTAATCAAGGGCTTTGACTAACATTGTTCGCATCGAGTATGCAAAGTGCGCTTATCTGTTTGTGAGGCGGGCTCTACCAGCCCGAGGCGAGACTAGCGAGGGTAATCGCGGAGCAAGATCTTTTAAAACAATGTTTCGCCGACGAACCGGATCTGCGCGAATAACTCGAGAAACAATCCCGACACTTAGACTTGCCAACTCTAAATTGTAATTATGAATTGCAACGCAGACTTGCTTAAGAGCATCGATCATTCAACGAGATGAAGTGCTCTTTTTTTATAGATCCTCGTGTTCTTATCTCGTAAATCGTAACGACAGTGCAACGTATTGCTCGTATAGTCGTTTTCTCAAGTACCCTACGCGAAGGTGAAATAAATATGGTTCTTCGGTGCCCCTGAGGCTATAATGAGCTGATAGGCTACCCGAACTTTATAGACCCTCGATATCTATTTTTTTCTTCGGTTATGAAAAAGGGGTTTCAAAGAGGAAAACTGAAAGGATATAATAATAGAGGGTATCGTATTATTACACCCCTAGAGGATCCCCTTGGGGTTACGGCTCCTTTGCTCTCTTTCTCCTGCTTCCTTATCAGTGTAGCCGGTTCGGATTTTGGGTCCGGGGCTTCGTCGCGGCCCGCTAGGTGTCAGTATCGGAGATACGGCTATAGTATTGATACACCGACAGCCGGGGATGCATGGTTGGTGTGCGGCTTCAGTGATCCCCAGAATCAAGCAGAATCGTTCGCGGCCAGTACTTGGATGGGTGACCGCCTAGCCGTCCACTAACTGGCGCATTGGAACCGCTCAGCGAGAGGTCGAACTCTGAGGATTGGCGTTCGTACTCGAAGTATCGAATACGAATATACAAGACTCAGCTGGAACGACCGGTTGGATCGGTGCAGGTTTTATGCAGTTTCCCTGCACCCTCGTGAGAATGCGATACAGTATGGGGGTTAATCGCGGATACAGTGGCGAATTTTACAAGCGCGGAATTAGAAAAAGTGATGCGAATAGTGGCTAGATGGCTCACAGAAAGCTAAAGCCTCAAAAGGGGATTCAAGAAAAAAGTATTGGTATTGATAATTTTATTACGCCCTAGTCGAACTATGGGTCAATAAGAGTAAATAATAATAAGATGTGGTTGTTGGTAGAGAAAGCAATTAATCCGATAATGACATTGTTAGAAAATATGCGGATAAAAGTAGAATAAACTAATAATAATAATATAGTAACAGCAACACTTTCAATGAATAAGTCTAAAAAGTATATATTAAGCGAATAAGTTACGATTAAGTGAATAGGTTACGCCAATATATTACGAGGAATAGGTCTAACAAGTATCTATTAAGCGAAGAGAGAACTGATAGTTTGATATCATTATGATCTCTCAGCTTTATGGCTGCTCGTTCGATCTTAGAGGCGCATCTTTCATCGTCGGACGGCTCTTGCTGGAATAGATGATCGAAAAGGCGAGTTTTTAAGATATTGAGTGAAAGAGCTGCCTTTACGACCTCGGGGAACGTCTGCCATAGATAGCATTAAGCCGTAAGGAGTTTCCATAGCTTGGTGTGCGATGCGCTGGAATATGGAAAGTAGAGGCTTGAGCTCGAGACGAACTACGAAGAGTGTCATCTGGCCTGGGAAAGTGTTCTTGAATGTAGAACGCATATAGTCGTAGTTCGTACGTCCTATCTCCGGAATTACGTTCTCGACCGATCCTTCACCTACGGGACTTCAGTCTCGAAAATTGAACCCACGACAGTCTGGCAGTCTTCTTGGTTTACAACACCAAGGCGCTAAGGCTTTCTCTGGATCTAGTATTTTCAGTGGGTTCCGTACCACTTTATTGCAGATAAACACCCATAGAAAAATCCATTGGGTGCCGATCGGAAATCGAACCTGGGCGCCTGAGTCGCACTCCCCCGAGTTGAAATTTTCGAGCGTTACATCGGGTCCTGATAAGGCTTGATCAGGCCCTTATCAGGGCCCGATGTAACGCGTGAAAATTTCTACTCGGGCCGATCGTCTCGGCCACGGCTCACCCTAGGATAGAGTAGTATGGAGGCTCATTTAATCAAGACTTCCGACGAATATTGTTCGTGTAGAGTGTGCAAGGTGCGCTTATCTGTTTGAGAGGCGAGAGACGATCTGAGCTTAGATGCAGGTGGAATTTCTCTACCAGCGGTACGGAACACGCGGACTAATATCTAAACGAGTTAACGCGATCCGATCGGAAGCCCAAACGGGAAGGATACGCGCGGAACGAAGGAAAAGCACAAGATCGAGAAATGGCGAAGGTAGCTGTAAGCAAATAAAATGAGTCTATCGGCGCGCTAAGACGTTGCGTACGCGGCTCGTTGCGCCGATAGGGCCGAGAGTGCAGGAAGGCAAAGGGTCGACACAGAGCAAACGAGAGAAGGACGGAGATTAAAGGATGCAAAAAGGCAAACGTGGAAATTCACGCAAAGTCGTAATTAGCCGGTGGAATCGGCTTCTTGGGCTACTCGATAATCGCGATAATTTATGCCCCAGTGCACCGGCCACTTGCCGAGATAGGCTGCCGCTCGCGCACCTATACACCTCTCTCTCGACGACGGAGTACTACCGGTATATCCGAACGCGCACTGTATCCCCATGCACAGCCGTATATGTATAAAGAAGTGGTATATGTGAAAAAATAAAAAATAAATAAAAATAAAAAATAAATAAAACGCGCTGCGAAATGTCGCCCAATTAACAGGGAATTGGAGCGTCGAGGTCGTGCATACGATCGAGCGACGTTAACGACTCGCGTTTTCATGCCCCGCTAGCATCCCGCCAAAGCGGTTTGCCATTAACGCGCGAGTTAAACCGGGGGTTTAAATATACTGGTGGATATGAGGGAAGGGGAAAAAGGCATTCGGGTACCAGAATGAGAGGTTCGAGCGAGCGGGTTCTTCGCGGGGCTGTTTTGTCCTGGATGCATGAAGATATAATATGATAACTATATCACATTATATATATCTGCATATCCGAGAGACCGAGAGCTTGAACTTCGAATCGGACGAGTTTTACGATTTGATTTTTCGACGCCCCTCGCGGGTCATGATATTCGTTGTATAATCATAATTTCACGGTTTACGTGCACTCTGGAGACAACGATGAACAATGATTCGTAGAGAAATGTTAAGAAGTAACTCAATCAGCGAGAAACGAGAGTGGAGTTTGTCGATATCTCTATAAAGCATCGACACGGATTACATCGTATCCTTGATAGATAAACAGCTGGCAGGAAACCGGGAGATAATGTAATACTCTAGGGCAATGTCAGTCGGGCTAATTAGCGAGCATTAACATTAATTCAACGGCTGAGCGTGTACACGATACGCTTACATAACACATACACTTAGCCCGTGCGCAACGCAATACCGCGGTGGATACACTCTCCCGTGCGTTTAAACTCTCCGTCTGCATGGATAGAATTTTTTTTCTTTTTTTTTTCTTCGGCTCAAAATGACACGGCAAGATTTACCGCCGGACGGAGATACAATCTGTTCTGCATATCGAATGGGCTATCAGTCGCCCCTTTACAACGGACGCCGGACCCTGGATCTGTTCGAACCTAATCTCAGCTAGAATGCTACAGTCAGCTCCGGAGACACATACATTTCCTTCGCCAGACCTGGCAGACACTACCGTCCCGGCCAATATTTTTTTTTTTCTACCTGATATAATTACTCAATATTGTGCGCCAGCGAGAAGTTCAACAAGGCTGATAAGGTGCGTTAATAGAGTCGTCACAAGGGACACAGAGATGGCTATAGATATACAGAAGTGGAAAGCCTCTCAACTTCGACAGTTCACTCGGAGAAACAAACCGATAGCCGAGGGGTGAATATACTTACAGTATTCACGATAATATCTTGGACACAGTAAGAGAGAACAGAGCCGTAGGAAAATCGGCAGGTTGAACGACATTTCGTGAGAGGCTGAGAAGTGCAGTTCATCGGCTTCGCCGTCCATCAGTCTAATGACGCTGCTTCAAAAAATGTAAAAAAAAAATATCTGTAGTGACAAGTTCCACAATTTGTTTTCTGTGCTCCGAGCGGCGGCCGATCGAGTTTGAATCCACTCCGTAGATCTGTCGCCTATCCATACACGCGGAGTGTAGTTGCCACCGCGGTCTTCCCTCCCGTCAAATTAACGAACAATTTTTGTTTTTCGTATTTTTTTTTTTGTGTTTTTCTTCCGCGATATAATAAACACAAGCAGAGAGAGCAGCCTTATACGGTCGGGGAGCATTGACATTGGAGGATAAGTCGAGGGAGCAAGAGCGATATCTTCTCCCATCTCTCGCCGCACGGCTCCACAGTTCATGTTACATACCTGCTATACCTGTGGATATAAGTGTTGTGTATCCCCCTCGGTTATTACTTATTTATGCGTCGTGGCGCAAAACCCGTTTGACGACGACGACGCCGACGACGACGACGGCGACGACGACGACGGCGAGTGCGAACGAGGACGAAGCTGGGCCTTCGTGACGCGTCCTTCGCGTCGTAGAACTAAAAAAAGAAAAAAATAAGTAAATAAATAAGTAAAAAAGATTTCCGATATGAGACTGGAGTCGGGATCAATGAGCCCGATCGAGTTTTCCGTCGGGCTTGCCGAGGGACCTCGATAAACGATACCGAGCCCTCGCACGCACCCATCCATCTTTATCCTCATCGCATATAGTATAAATATATCTCTTATCGTTTTGTTATACTTATAAAGTACACCCGAGAGCGGAGGAGCTTCCATAATTTTCGATAAAAGTTCCTTAACACGATTTCTATCTTACGGAGATTCATAGCGAGGATCAACGAGGCGAGACGCTCCCATCGAGATATCCTCTATCATACGCTCGATTGCTGATTGAAGTGTACATTCACCTTGCGTTACACGGGCTCGCCGGTGATCGGTAGTTTACTCGCCGCCCCGACGATTTGCAAGAGACAACACGAGACGAGGTAACAAAATAAATGAAAAAAAAAAAAACTCAACGGGAGAAACAGTCCGAGAAGGAACGAACGCTGGCACGCGATACACAACTGGTCCTTATA
Organism: Ichneumoninae sp. A BG-2022a; assembly: GCA_030522665.1. Taxonomy (NCBI): domain Eukaryota; kingdom Metazoa; phylum Arthropoda; class Insecta; order Hymenoptera; family Ichneumonidae; species Ichneumoninae sp. A BG-2022a. The sequence goes on from JAPYZC010002207.1 coordinate 10,977, forward strand.
AACCCCGTGCTATCCGCTATTCGAAACTCGCTTCTGTGCGCGCGGGTGCGCGCACGTGCGGCCAATTTCCTCTGGCTGCCGATCGATCCCGATAGCGGGCCGGACCGTTATGACAAAGCTGCGATAACGATATCGGAGGCAACTCTCGCTACCTCCGGGCTCCGCGAGATCGAGACTTTTCCGTTTGGGTTATTTCGCGCTCCGCAGATATAATAAACGCCGGTAAAACAAGCGCTGTACAAGGAGAGCAAAGAAGTTGCCAGCGGCACTTACAAAACGCCGAATGGGTGCGCACGCCCGCTACCGAGAAGTCTTGTCCGGTACGTACGATTACTGGTACTTTTTTTTAAATTTAGTTCCTACCGATCCTGGTAATACGCAAGTGCAAGACTGCCGCGATAGTGTGCACCGACGGTCGCCCGGTGTACAGATTATTCGATCCGTGACCGCGGTTCGATAGGACACGCAGCAACAGCGGCAGTCGGCGCTTATATCGCTCGCGATCTCGGTCTTTCGGCCGTTCTGTATTACGGATTGCCTCACGTCCGACAAATCGTTATCTCGATACTTTCCGCAACGCTAAAGAGTCCAAGCAAAATACTCTGTACTTCTGGCATGCTCCGAGAGCTCCGAACAAATCACGTATCACGAGCGACTCCGGTAATGGTTTTTCCCCTCCTCGAGTCCTTCGTCTCCCTCGTTCGCCCCGTTTGGCCGAGTCGGATCTCCTCTTGGCTGCCGGACCGCTCGGCCACCTCCGGCGAACTTCTTGCGCTGTTCCGGTCGCCACTGCCGTCGCGAGAGACCGCAGAGAAATTGGAAAATAGATCGATCGCCAGGACGAATAACACGACGCGGATCTACGATGCGTCCCGGAACTGCGATTCTATCCGTTATCTCAGCCAGCCGTAACCGACTATCAGCCGCAACCCAAACTTTTCAGTTCTTCCTGTTCGTGCTTCGATATAACTCGTGCGAACGGTGGAGGAACCAAAGTATACAGTCAGGAAGATGTCTTAAAATCAATTACACGTTTTTGTCCAATAGTCAGCATAACATACTTCATTGGCACGAGAACATTCACATTTGGTGAAACAATTTTTAATTTTGATTTTTGTCAGACGTAATTCGAGCGAATCAATGAATTCGTTTTTAATTCAATTACATAGATCCGCGTGTGGAAGAACCATGATGTGCTTTTTATCAATTTTAATAGATATAATAGTCGGTTTGTTTACCACTTTTTAGTCCGGCAGTTAAAAAATTGTTAGACTCTATCAGCAAGGTCAAAAACACGTAGAATTTTAATGACCGAAAGAAATTTGTCAAATGCGTAAAATTTAAACAAACATTAAGGATGACAGCTCAAGCTGTTCTTAAGTTATGAGAGTTTCAATTTTTCGGGACTGGCATAAACACACATACGCACCCATCCAATGCTCACGCACATCCAAACATTTTTTCTAACTATGATTTCCCGATGTGTTGAAACACTCTAAGCACTTTCTAGTAAAAATTTCGAAAACATATTTTTTCATGAAAACAAAGATTCCTCTATGCGGAAGCAATAGATAAAACTTTAGGACAATAATTGATCTATCAAGTACCTCTTTAAGTTTCTTGAAACTGCCAATCAGCGTGGCATCGGAGCAACTTCTTTTGTGGCAGTGTTAGCCGGTGCATGATTCGCGCATGGCTGACCATAGCTATGCCGCTACCACTGTGCCCAGTGCTATATACTCTCCGGCGTAATACACATGTACCATGTTCCGTAGCGGCGTGTATCGCTGCCTACCGCGATACACAAGGAGTCGTTTTTACCCGTGGCGAATGTCCAGGGCATCGGGACAGCATTGAAACGAGCCCCGGCGTTTACAGACGCGGAGCCGATGTGTATACAGAGAGCGGTACGAGATTTTCTTCGCGAGTACAGCGCGACCCTCTGCTCGCCGCGGTTCTGCTCTGCTTTCCTTCGGCAACGTGAAACGACACAAGGCTGTGTTAACCGGTAATTCAGTTCTTGGGTTCTTAACGGCTGGTAATTTAGAGCCCGAGGCAGCTCTGACATACGATATCGGCGAGATCTCCGAAGTGATCGAGCAGATATATATATATTCGGCGATTTGTATTCGACATTTATCCGCTTCCTGGTCACCCCACCTTCCCCCTCCCCGAGATGGATAAACACAGGCCTCTCAAAATTCAACGGTCGAATAAAATCCCTACTATCCGAACTGCCAATCTCGTTACGCTACGACCATGCCTTTGTTTTTTTTTTTACGTTTTATCGCATGCGCGGGTACTCATACACTCGAGGATTATACTACTTTTACTGTAATCGGTTGTCAGGTTTGACTACCAGGAATTGTACCACTGTTATCTGAGTTCAGAATCGATTGCGCTGCATAGATGATAGGGCGAATTTTGCGGGCACGGCGTAGTAGCTTCGATAACGTCTGTACATGTTCTCTATCGGCGGCGCGACCGGAGATTACGTTGATCAATACCTTGTGATGGTAAACAGGTGAGCGCTGGCAAGGGCACGAGCGATTGGAACCGTGTGCAGGAATAATCGGAGCGACAGTGACGCGACGATGCTCGGGCGAATCCAGGAAAGATATCGGGAGATTGAGATATCGGGCCTTGAAAACGGAAAGGATTGCCTGCAATAAAGTGATCGAAAACTGTCCTTACACTGTTGACTGGGGATTTAAAAAAGTTAAACCTGGGGGTTATTCGAAAGTCACCCGTTTGCAACACGTATACGCTCTGTTGCTGGATTCATTCGCTCAGAAAAAAAATTGGTTGGATTAGCCAAAGGTCTTTATGACATACGTTGAAAGCTGCTCTTTGTTTGATACAAATAAAGCATTGTTTTGTGAAACGATTATCTGCATCAATCGAGTCAACATTTTTTGATTCACTCAAACTTTCTTGTTGCACCTACCAAATAAAACCTTTGAACGTTTGTCACCGAGCCTTGGGTAATCCAACCATTTATTTTTCTCAGTTTTCATATATTTACATTCATACGGCGACAGAACGTATTACAGTAGAATCTCGATTATCCGAACACGTCGGGATTGGCTCTTGTTGGGATAATCAAAAATTCAGATAATCGAAATGCATGTAATAGGTTGAGATTGAGATATTGAGCCTTGAAAGGATTGCTTGAAAGAAAATGATCGAAACGTGTCCGTACGCTGTCCCCTGGGGATTAAAACAAACAAAGCCCCATGGGGGTTATTCTCGAGTCACTCGTTTGCAAAACGTATACAGTAGAATTCGATTATCCGAACCCGCCGAGACCGGATAGTTAAGATAATTAAGTTCAGATAATTAAAAATTCGGACAAGCGAAACGCAATTTTTTTACCGCATTATAACAGGTACCTAAATAAGATATATCAATGGAATAATAGTGTATATTAAAGTTCAAAACAATTTTTTAACTATATTCCAACATCGAAGTTTATGTCAAGAGTTCTGTGAAATAAAGTCATCCATTTTTAATTACCGAACGCTAGCTATGCACTTTGGAGTAACTAAATCTCGAAGTCGCTTCAGGATCTGAGTATGTAAGGCGATTCACACGATTTGGCATTATATTATAAAATAATACTTGTTTTAGTTAATTAAGACGGAACTTTTCTGTAATACCAGTTATTTCACTACCTCGACTATTTTCTAACAATCTTCCATTTTCAATGCCATGCGGAGCTTAGGTGGTCAGTAATTGGGCCGTCCATCTTATGTTCGCGAGCTAGGGTCACGGCGCGTAGCCTCTCGGCACGTAAGTACGTGGATAGGCAGCCATGTTTCTAGTTTTATGTACGACACCGATGACCCATCATCGTTCGCACGGTCACAAAGTGCGCGCCACAGGCCAGTCGGTCAGCCAGCGTCCGCTCAACGGGGATCGAGTTCAGTGCAACACCTTGCCGGATATTTCGCTTCTCGTACTTACTTCGTGTCTCCCGCAATGTATTTCTATCGATGATCGAGTTCCGCCGGCGAGCGAGCCCACCCTGCGCCGCGGTGCCGGTCCTAATAGCAGTCTTCAGTTATGGCGCCGAAAGCGCGAGCGTACGCACGTTCGGACTCGCGCGTTCCTGTGCAACACGTTCTCGAAACGCTATTCAATTCGATGTTTTCTCGGTGCTGTGCCGTGTGTGACGCCTCACAGGAATAACACAGCTGATCCTTGTCCAGGCTGCTTCCACGTCGCTTCGAGAATTCGTTGATGCCGGGACTAAACAAGTGGGACTGACATCGCTCGGTAAGTCCGATTCGCGTTCTGCATGCAACTACGACTAAGCCGGGAATCTCTCACCTAATTCTCCACTTTCGTTAATAATCGCCCAGTAAAATATCTCCGAACGTCGATCGACGAACGATGTTCCGTGGCGTGTGTTGACACCGCTTGTTCCGTTCCCTCACGCCTTCCCGTCGCATTAGCCCGTCCGTCGCTGCAGCCACGCCACCCATAGAGTGACGCGTGCGCCTCTGTCGTCTCGGCGCGCGGGGGCACCAGCGAGCCCGCTGCCGCTCCGGCGCGCTGCAGCACGCTCAAACGCGCACGTGGATCCACTTAGATAAATATAGAACCTGTAGGGTGTTTGGTGACAACTATCCGCGGAATAAATACAGTTCTTGTGCTGCTGTGTATCCGCCCACGCACAGCGGCGCGCGAACGACGGAACGGAGAGAGCCGCGTCGAACTCGCGCGCGTTCACGGAACGCCTTCGGCTCGGCGTGTCTCATCGATGCGTTTCGTCGGCGTACTTGACCGCTCTTTCCGGCAGCACCGACTCCCGACGGGCTTGCACATTCTTAACGTATCCAGTATATACATGTATATTTTATCAAAGTTATGTTATTGATTTATCGATAAATCGTGGCGGGAAATCGTGATAGTCGATGTTATTGTGACGCAGCAGGCGCAGGCGCAGGCGCAAACACGTCCAGACTCGCCGAAGCGAGCCTACCTCTGGCAAAGTTTTTAAAGTGTTTCGGGCCGCGTTGCCTCTCGCGTTAGTTTTTCGCGACGAAAGTGCGGTGTGTGTGTGTCTGTGTGCGTGTGTTCGTGTGTGCAGTTACTACTCGCCGGGTGTTCTCGAAATAAAGTCGAGAAATCGCGAGGGCGTTTTCGTGCGGCTGTTGTGCTGCGACGGCTGTGGTAACATAGCCGCGTGTAATGTGAGGTTAGCGTGATACCGTGCAAAGAGGAGGGAGGAAGGCCGACGTCGGAGATCGGAAGTATCGCGGCCTGTCAGCTGATAACGAGACCAACTGCCCGACGCTCCTTGGTGAATATTATGGTACTATAAACTATACGACAAATATAAAATGAAAAAAAAAATACCACGACGACGTTTCTGTGTGTGTTTATATGCATTCGTAGGGAGCGCAAAACTTGTGCCACTTTTGATATGCCTACGCGCTCGTTCGCGTGCGACCGCCTATGTGGCTTACATTAACGCGGCATGGTGTAAACTTTTTGTCCCACTTTGTGCGTGATGTAATCACGAGATATTTATACATATATATGTTCGCTACCGTCGTGCACATAGAGTCACGACTCGACGCTGCACCGCAACGAATTTGCCCCGATAAAAATATCGGTTGGGTCGCTGTATCGAAAATTCGAGAGCACATTCTGTCCAGACGCCAAATATTTGCGGCGGCAAACAATTCAGACTCGTCGAGTCGCTGCGCGTCCGTGTGGATGGAAGGACGTTCCGTTCCGCAATAACTTCATTTATCATTGCCTCGACGTCTCATCGTCTCGTTGTCTCGTCAGAAGACACTCTGTCTTGTCTCGACGGGACTTTTTTTTATTTTTCTTTCTGGTATATTTGCGAAGTATTTTCGAAAAAGCACTTCCAGCTGCGCATACAGGTGACCCTCTCGTAGCATCTGCGACAAGAGCGCAGCGACGCCCGTTAGGATTACGACTTGCGGATAGATGAACGCGCATATATATATACATCCACCGCTTGGAGACGGAAGGGCGTAAGCCGCGCCGATTTACGTGTTGAATGACGCGACTCACGCCCTTCTGCTTCTTAGCGGACGATATATAGCGGTCAGGCGTTAGAAATCCGGCTCAATCTTCTATCGAACGGAGGTGCGAGCGAACGTTTCGCCGCGCGGTCGTACAATATCGAGCCCAGACTTCGCGTTTTCAGATAAGATAGCGAACGGTTATCGACTCTCGCTTTAACAGTGTCGGTTCACCTGCGGAGCATTACAGCGCATACTCGGTTATGGGTGATACCTACCACCCCGGGTACTTTATCTCGGCCTTTTATCTCTGACCTCTGCACCATACGCCTCGGTTGTATAGGTAGAACTTACACACAAGTGCGAGCGGATATCACGGCGGTGACGACGATCCGCCTGAGGTTAAACTACCTCGCATCCGGTAGAATACTCTCCTATCGCGCATGCGCTACGTATGCAACACCCGCTTCCAACAATCACTGCTCGCGTTCCTCTGTAACGTCTACATCGAGTCGTGATCTTCTACTATATGTGTATGTGACTTTAAAATCTTTGAACACTTTGTTGAGCGGTTGATTTTTTTTTTCGTTTTTTTTCTAGATTATCGCGATCTAGGGTGCGTAAGTTTACACTGGATTATACAATATTCGCTTCGAAGAATCACGGCTCGAGTTCCTCTGTACGTCCACATCGAGTCGTGATCTTCTACTGTGTGTAACTTTAAAAACTTAAAAAATGTTGTTAAGCGGTCGATTTTTTTTCCAACACCAAAGAATCGATAGTCAATATCTAAGGTTCGTAAGTTTACTTCGTTGGACATTGGGGATTGGATTTCATTGTTTAACGAGGCTTCATTTTACAATTTCGAGAAAACATTTTATCAACATTTGAAAAATGTGATTAGAAAAAAAAAAGATAAAAATATGTTTTTTTCATTGACACCTGAGTCTGATCTGTGCATTTTGTTTTAAGGAATAAAACGCCGAGATCTGCGATTAATGATTATACAGCACTCGCTTCCAACGATCACCGCTCGACTCGTGATATTTTACTATATGTGCATGTGACTTTAAAATCTTTAGAAACTTTCTTTAGCGGTAGCATTTTTTGTTCTTTCCAAGATCGAAGAATTAATGGTCGCAATTTAGGGTCGGTAAGTTTATTTCGCGGGAGGTTGGGGATCGGATTTAATTATTTGTCGAGGCTTCGTTTCACTTCATTTCGAGAAACCGTTTTATTAAAGTCTCAAGAACGTGATTAGAAAAAATATATATATGTTCGTCCCTCGGCTTCCGACTCCGATCATCCTCACGTTTTATTTTAAACAATAAAACTGCGAAGATCCGCGATGAATGATTTAACAGGCAAGAAGATGGAGCAACCTGTTGCACAGAGAAGGACCGTTCAGTCCTTCGCCTCGAGAAACACTCGCCGGTAAAATGAGAATTCGGTGAGCAGGCGAAGTTGGGAAGGAATCGGGTCTACTCTCTGGTCCATTCTTCGTTGTTTTATTTTATTTAATTTTTTTTTCATCTTATTTCGTCCTGCGCTTCATTTCGCCCGGTCCCTGTCCCTCCGCTTCGTTCGCGAATCACTCGCGCCTCCAGACTCGGCTCACCCTTGGCTCATTCCCAACTGCCGAGCGCGTCGCGCCCTCCGGACACGATCCCGATCTGACGGGGATTTGCATAATTTCAGTATCCCCGCCCAGACGTTCAGCTGCACAATTATTAGCTGGAATTTAAAGCGTGTTTAAGAAAATAGCTCCGCGGCCTAACCGATCTTATGTTCGTCTTTTGCTCCTGATGCAGCCTCAAATTTCTCGCTTGATTCGACGTCCTCCTCAACTATCCTCAATGTCATACCTTTTCGCTTATGCACAGTAAAAAAAGTTTGTACATTTTACAACAACGTATTGTCCACAAACGTCTACAATTTTTTATTTGTTAATCTTCTAGTTTTACAAACAAAAGTACAAACTAAAATTGTCAATGACACGGGAAATAAAAGGACAAGTTCGTATATTCAAATACACGAACCATATAATAAATAAAATAAATAAATGACGAACGAGTTTGTCACTTATTTAACAAAATCTAGCATTCCGATTTTACGAAATTATTTTTTACTGCCTGGATTTGCAAAACCCAGCTGCATCGCTTAATTCGTTGCGAAGATGATAAAGACGTACCGTAGAACACACGTCCGATGAAATCAAGATGTTTGAAAAGGCGATTTCAATAATCACTTCTTTGCATGCAAGGCGAGTGCCTAAAAACTTCGTCTACGAGATCCATGCCGGCTTCGCAGTCGCCGGACTCTTTAGAGAACCGAGCATTGGCCTCCTCGCGCCGGTACATATCACATAATATAATGCACTATAATACGCACTGTACCTGCGGAGTATACGGATTCTGTTAAATTTCCCGTACAGTCCTCTCGCTGAGCATATGTCGTTCCAACTCGGCCAAAGTCGGTCGCGTCCCCGCGCAGCATCCTCGTTACCCTGCTCCTTTTACTTCAATAACACGGTACGCACAATATGTTTCGCTCATGACAAAGTCTCATGCAGAAGCAAATCCTTGTGATTCCCTGCTTGTTTTTACCGTTAACTTCACCGCCTGAGAAATCGTCTACACTGTAAAAAATCTTTGTTTGAAAATTCATAAATGTATATGAAGTTTTATGCATATACAGTATATAAAACTTCATTGACACGTATGTAAGAATA
>JAPYZC010002208.1:0-15496 GCA_030522665.1 Ichneumoninae sp. A BG-2022a
TTGTTTTTAATATACCGGTAACGCAATATTCTTACATACGTGTCAATGAAGTTTTATATACTGTATATGCATAAAACTTCATATACATTTATGAATTTTGAAACAAAGATTTTTTACAGTGTATGTATTTCGTCAAAGTGGAATCAAAGTGGAATCAAATTGAATTTGTTTTTACGGGTGAAGTACCTTTTGTTTATTTTTTTAACTTCATGTTTGTTTAGCTAAATTTGTAGGCTCGTACCGGAGAAACATTCTACGGGGAATGATGTGTATTTAAAAAACGCATTAAAATTATTCCGGCTTGCTGGAGGTACTGTGCGCCGAGGCATGACTGAGGCACTGACCTACGCCAACGAAATAGAATAACGCCTCGTCATCGAGATCGGGGCACCCCTTGCCCTCGGCCCTTTGCCGTCGGCCAGTCAAATTTTTCGTGACTCGACTAGTTCCCCGACGGAATTGGGGCAGGGCTGACTTCGATATATTTGCACAAGACGCCACGTGCCTTCCCTGGGATGTACCAGAAAAAAAAATTAACCCGAACCTAAATTGCCATACATTTCAGCACTAATGAAAAAAAAGACCATCGATTGAGGAAGGTAGGGGGAGAGTGGGGCAAAATGAGCACGCGGGCCAAAGTTGACTCTTTTGAAGATACAGTAAAAGTGGTGAATATGGCCCACCTCGATTAACACGTAAATCAATTATATATGGACCGGGCCATATTCCCCACTTTTCCCCTAACTAAAAAATTTGAAAAGGTCAATTTTGAGGCTCGATCGTCCACTCTGGCCCGTCCATTTTGCCCCATGGTACTTCGGCACTCGAGCGATTTTGCAAAGGGGAACAATATATTTTCTATGAATCGCTATTTTAGCTTCGAGACTGGACTGGGGGTAGATCCGGACTGAGAACCGACTGTCTAGCCTTGACTGCTCGTGGGGGTTGCTATGGCGATGTCTATGCCAGTGTTCGCGGCTCCGACCCTGCCGCTGTGCCGCAGTGGCCGTCGACGGATCCTCCCCTCCGCCCATGACTCCGACCGTTCGCCGTCTCTTTCCCTCGCTCGGTTCTACGGCTAAGAGCGTGACCCCGACCTTTCAGGTGGATGACCTCCACTGCAACGGGGCTGCGCGCGCAGCTCCGTGTCGGGCGACACGGCTTCGGTTCACCTAGACGAGACGCGACGCTAGCCACCCCCGCGACGCCCGGTCGTCGGCTCGGCGCGCGAGGGGATGCAAGCGAGTTACGCCGAGACTGACGGGCGAAAACCGGAATTGACGTGCGAATCCGACGGTTCTCTAATTTTCATATATTTCCGTCGAAATTCGTATATCCTCGATCTTCGACCCTCCGCGACGTCATTTTTTTTCTTTTTTCTTTTCTACCTTCGTTTATTTAATTGAATACAATGGGGAGTTGACATGTATGGAAAAAATCGGGGAAACGATTTACAGAATCGAGAAAAAGATGCAAGCTGGACTCGAAAAGCGCACCCAGCAAAAAAAATTATTTGACGGCCACCGTTCATTAAGTTTAAGGAAAATATTTATTTGATTTAAATAAATATTTATTTTAATTAAGTAAAGAGTTACTTAAATGAAATAAATATTTATTTAGCGGGCTGAAGGGCCCCGGTCGATGGCCCATTGACATTAAATTATATGTAATTTGTATCGTTCGAAATTGTCTTACCATCACAAGTGTAAAAATCAATGTCAATAAATACTTTTACCACTACTACTATTTATTTAAACCAAATAAATATTTTACTTAATCTTAATAAACGGTGGCCGTCAAATAATTTTTTTTCTGGGTGCGAGATTCATCTGGCCGGACGCAGGGTTGGTAGATTGTTTCTCCACGACGTTATCGTCCACGTACGACGGGGAGCGGGGCAAAACGGAGCATTAAATAAAAATGCCCGGTACCTTAAAAACACTCATCTCGAATGGGGAACCGTTTTGCCCCACTAGCCGGTCACACTTTGTTCTAGCGTCTTCCACGAATATCAGAAATAAGGAAGGAGAGGAACAATTTTTGTTACTGTGTAGAAAAATGGTTTACCGCTGGGTAAATTTTACATCATAGTGTAAAGTCTAGGAAACTTCCGCCATGACCCGATTACTCGTGCACGGGCGTCGGAGCTTCCACGCGGCGCTGGCAGATCGGCTGCTGGGGTCGACTACGCCATTGCACCAGACGTGAGGGTGCGCTCACCCCCTTCCTGTCTGCACCATCACAGGGACATCCGCGCAGCCAACCCGGTCTCACACAGACCGGAGGGTGCGAGTACTCGTACCCGATATACATGTATTTTCACCGCTGCTGCGGGAGCTTTTCCCTCTACCCTAGTCTGGTTTTCTCCATCGACGCCGAGGCCCTCCCTCCGCGGCTTTGACTTTCGTACCTAGAAGAGGGACGAAGCGAGAGCGAGATCGTCGGGAGGTAACGGGAAGGCGAGAGACAGAGCCGAACAGCGATGGAACACTCTGTCGGGCACGCTCGAGCGGGGGAGTACGGAGGATGGGGCAGGATGGGTTGAAAAATCCTCCCCCGTTTCTTCACCCCCTTGGACAGACGCGTCGCTCCGCAAAAGTGCGCAAAGTCCGCCTCGGCTCTGCCGACGAAGCATATTATTGCGAGGAGGCCCGCGTATCGAGAGGCGCCAACGCACACGCGGGAAGGGTGCTGCAGAAGGGGTTGAAGTCAAGGGAAGCGCGACGATGCAGCACAGGAGAGAACGGCCGCACGCTCGGCTCCACTCGCTCGGCGCTCCTGCGGGGACGGTGTCACGGGGGTGTGCATGCAACGGGGCTGCAGCACGAGACTACTCTTCCAAAGGGGTGGTTAACTCCGACGAGGCGGGAATCGACCTGGCAATTTATTCCTGAGCCTATAGCGCGGCCGCGGAGGCCCTCGCAGTCTCGTCGAAGAAGGCCTCCGGGTTTCGAAGTGGCTGGGCATGGAAGCGAGCCATGATACACGCCACGGCTACGCGGAACGATCGATCTTTGTCTTTATTTTTAAACATCTTTATTCGCAGCGATCGCACAACCGCTCCGACTGCACTGATGAAAAAAAGTGCGGTTGAATCAACCGAAGATTCGGGCGGGGACGTTCCTTGACGGAACTGAGGTGACCATCGGCAGACTTCGATAGACAGCACAATGGACAATGTTCAAAATTGTAACTTGCTATTGGCTCGTACACTGTAAAAATAAATTGTAAATTTATCGTACTGGACATCGAAATTTGGTTACATTACGTACATTAATTGAATAATAATGTACTTTTATTGTAAAATAAAAATACGAGATGTTAAAATTTGAAATCTTTCGCCCGGAATTTACAAGAATTTCCATTAACAATACAAATTTTACTGTAAAATTCCAACATACATGTGTTTGAAATTTGAGAAATAGTTTATGTGAAAACGCTTCCAATACCGTTAATTAATTTTCAAACTAATTTTTTTTACAGTGTAGATAACCTTTATTTTGGCGTCGTTTTTCTGTAACCCTTGCAACCATCGTTGTATAGTCTATTTATTTGATTTTTAGTTGCACGGAGATTACTCGAGTCCATCAAAACAGAGTTGCTTAAAGGTTAAAAGTTTGAACAAAGCGATCAGTCTCATCTCAGTATACACGGAGTCTCGTCATAGTCATTGCAACTCGTGGATGCATGTCTAGTCAACCCTAGTGCGACTGCGACTACGATGCAACCCCGAATCCGTGGATGCACCAGTTCTACTAGGGTTATTATAACCATGTAGTTGGTTGTTCCAAATATTTTTATGGCTCCGAATTATTTTGGGGACATCAAAAGGATTGTTGAACTAACTAATCTTTCGGCTGTATCAACCAAATATTGATGGAATAATGTGCTTACTCCTACATCTTCGTTTTGACGTTGCGGCCAAATTGCTGGCTCTCTTCTGAAATTTATTTGTTCCTATAATTACGCGTCTTAGTCAGAATCTTGTTTTAAACAGTTCTGTTTTTATACAATATTTCCGGTAATTATATAATCTATCTGCCATTTATCTATACAATCCTTATCAGTGGGAATTTTACAAGCTCACCTTTGTCATTTTTCACTAAGACCTTATTATATGCTCTTGTATTTTTTCCTATCGCGCATCTTTTAGTTTAAGCCTATGTTTTCCTATACTACAAAGATTGTTGTATCTTTTAGTTAATACATTTGTTTTCTTTGATTTTAGTGCATTGACGATTATTCGTAGAGAGTATTAACAATTAACTTACGAGCGACCAATGTCCCGGTTCTCCCCCGCACCCAGAAAAAAAATTTATTTGACGGCCACCGTTTGTTAAGATTAAGCAAAATATTTGTTTGATTTAAATAAATATTGATTTTAATGAAATAAATATTGATTTAAATCAAATAAATATTGATTTAAATCAAATAAATATTTTACTTAATCTTAATAAACGGTGGCGGTCAAATAATTTTTTTTTGGGTGCGACTTACTCTTCGTATTCCACTCTCAGACTTTGAGGTACGTCGATCTTGATCAATGGGTTTAATGAGCGCGGGATGCGGAGCAGGGGGACAGGTGTTTATCCCGGCTTATTCCGACAGCCTTCGCCAAAGCTTCTGGGATAACCTCTTGTTGTTATGTGCGATTATGTTGTGACTACCCTGTCGATCCCTGCTCAGCACGACCGCCGGAGGGGTGTCTTCGGGTTCTCGACAGCGTGGATTACCTTATTCCGGCTCGATGAACTTCATGCCCTGTGCGTTTCGGCATTGTAATCCACTTCCGCTGAATCACGACGAGCGCTTCCGCTCGCGCCCCCGCCCGGGGATCTTCAGAGAAACACTTCGCGCATTGCAATTACGTTCCGCCAGTTCGCGAGCAGTCGACGAGTTCAATTAATACTCGCTAATTAGAATTTTCCCGAAGATGCACCCTGCTTCGGCAACGGCAGCAACGTACCTAAAGCTGCGAAGAGCGCAATGAGGGTTGTTTCTCCCGGGGCGACAACTTTGCGAATTTGTACATTACATTTTCTTTTTTTTTCGTACAAAAAAGGCTTAGGTCAATGAGAAAAAAATGGCTGGATTATTAAAAGGCACGGTGACATACGTTCGAACCTCTTGTTTGGTTGGTACAAATAAAGCATTGTTTTGTTAAAGGATTTTTTTGCTTCTAGCAATTCCAACAAACACTTTTGTTGTACCAATTAAATAACACCTCTGAACGTGTGTCACCGCACCTTGTTTAATCCAACCATTTATTTTTCTCCGGGGCTAATGCAGCGAATATGACCCACCAGATTAGCACGGCAGTGAATTACACTGTGGAAAAAAATTATAAATTTAATGTTCAATTGTCATAAAAAAGTAATGGAATTTTAGAGTGAAATTTAAGTAAATTATTGCAATTACGGTATTTTCATAGTAATATTTAAGTAAATGATTAAAAGGGAAGTAGTAAAGTTTTTAATATACCGTACGTTAATTTTTCGTCACTATTGAACATGAAATTTAATGTACCAGTTTATGCAGAAAAACTTCCAATACCAGTACATTAAATTTCATACGAATTTTCTTACAGTATATGGCCTGGTCCATAGTTCTTTGCCATTTACCTTTTTTGCCATTTACCACATGCTCTTTGCCTCTTTTACTTTAGGCCATCGATATTGAAACTCCGCTCCATGAATACTAAAATGTATATATTTTTTATGTTTATCATTCCCACAACGTTCCGGAGCGCTGATACTGTCGGTCTCTTTCGTAAAATCATAAGGACTTCGTTCCGGTTCGAGCCATTAAATTTGCGCATCATTTGGCCGAAAAATAAAATAAACAGCGGAGGGTTTATTCAAATTATTGAGCGTCGTTATACGTAATGCGAATTTTCGTACGCAGTTAGTCGGTGTACCAGGGCATCGTCGATTCTGCACGCCTTAATAACCCGGTGACTGGATAGGGAAAGAGGAAGAGTCGGAGAGACCGGCATGGCAAAGCCGGGCCAACCACCTGCGCGTCGCGTGCAACTGACCCCATCTCACCCCCCTTTTTTTGCACGCCAACCAAATCATCGCGTTTCCCCGTAAATGCAGTGGGCGCTGTACTAACTATACATATGTAGATACGTGTATGCAGATTGTACAGCCGCGATCGGGCGAACCCCTCGGCAATGGCTAATTGAGCCCGTAGAATCGCTCGGTAATATCTGTATGCGTTCGCCAAATTATTCCTCTGGCAAAGTTTACCCCGTTTCATCATAGACAATATACCGACGTTTTTCGATATTACATCAGGCGTTTCCACGGTCCGAATTACTAATATTTGCCCAACAGTGACTGGACAATAAGGATTTAAAAATGTATATTAGAAATAAACTGAGTGCATTAACCAGATATTAGGAAGTTCTCTACTCAGATATTTTCCCAACTGATTCAAACTTTTAACATTTATAGTGTTTTATTTTTTGTAAGTTTAGTTCTATTTAGATAAATAATTAAAAATTAATAATCTTTTATTTTGATTTTTATAATCGGGTAAATCAGTAAAATATGTGCGAAGGAATGCCGTTTGCGAGCCTAATTGAGTCGGTAGAATCGATCGGTAATATTTGTGTGCATTCACCGAATTATTCCTCTGGCAAGTTTACCCCGTTTCGTCATACACAATATACCGACATTTTTCGATATAACATCAGTCATTTACTCGGTTCGAATTACGAATATTTGCACGACAGTGAATTGAAAATCGGGATGAAAATAATGCATATAAGAAATAAAGAACGCACAAATCTCTATGGCTATTAACCGGATACCAAAAGCTCTCTTCTCGGCTATTTTCCCACTACGTGGTTCTAACATTTAAGATTCTGTGTTATATTTCTGTAAACTTCATCTAATTTTAATAAATAAAAAATGTATTTTAATAATTTTTCATTTTGATTTTTATTATCAACTGAATCAATAAAATATGTGCGAAGAATGCATAGAGTAAATTTTTGCCATAGAAAAAGAAAAGTAGTTCAATGCCATGGGGGAGGCTCGCACGTCGGCTAATAGGCCCGGGAGGACGGTGCAGCATCACGAGGACTCTGTTTGCTCTAAACAACGCGACGTCTAGACGGCTCGGTGGCTTTTGTGCAGACGATCTCTTTCCCTCTCGTTCGCCACCCTCGAAACTTTTACCCCGACGATGGCTCTTCGCCGCACCCGGCTCTCGGTCCCTCCTCGCACTCGCGTCCACTTTGCACTCCTCACGAGCG
Organism: Ichneumoninae sp. A BG-2022a; assembly: GCA_030522665.1. Taxonomy (NCBI): domain Eukaryota; kingdom Metazoa; phylum Arthropoda; class Insecta; order Hymenoptera; family Ichneumonidae; species Ichneumoninae sp. A BG-2022a. The sequence goes on from JAPYZC010002208.1 coordinate 7,265, forward strand.
ACTCTCCGAATCTCTTCAGCATCGCAAAAAACATCCTCCCAACCCGCCTCGCGTACGCACCGCCCGGATAGATCTCGCCCGTCTTTGACGAGTTCCGACCGAGGGCTCGATCGAGCTTCGCGATATACTTTGTCAAGTGCTCCAAGCGCAGTATCAAAGTACCTCAACGAGTGAGCCTTAAAAGTGAGATCAGCCTTTGAAGCCGGGTCTATGCATTCGAGCTCTGGAAATGTTCGCCCACAGAAAAAAAAAATTAAAAAAAAAAACATCACCCGTATCGTCGATCGATCATTTTTCACCCCCGTATAGTTTCGAAGACCGGTTAATTTTCAGTTCGCCGAAAAATTAGCGGCTACTTTGACGAGTGATAATAAAAAAAATTACGACGTGTCGACTTCCTTGTTACGTGTCGCGAGGTACGCCATCGGGGTTTCCGATCCCTGGCATTTATCGCCCGGATCTCGGGGGTCGGTAAATCCAAGGGGGCTGCTTAATTTAGGCAGCACCGATCCTCGAGAAAGCTCTCAGCTCGCCGCGGCTGTTGCAGACATACACGCACTGTAGAGGTGGGGAATATGGCCCAGCCCTATCAGCGCCCGAATCGATGATACACGGACCGGGCCATATTCCCCCTCCCGCCCTCCACGCAGGTAGACGGGGTACGGCACGAAGACATAGAGGGGGCTGCATACAGATTGTCGCAGTGGGGTTCGCGCATAATCGTGATTAATTAAAAACGGCTTTGGTGCTCGCGCGGCGGCTCGCGACCCTCCGAGCACAAAATCCCAAGCGTCGGGCCCGCGTCGTTGATGGCGGCGGACATCGATCGCGTCGGTTGCACGGGAGCGGGTCGTCGTCCGCACTTTCCGTCTCTTTCCGCCGTGGGCTCGGGGGCGTTATACCTTTCCCGCATCCCCCGAGACCCGCGAACGGGACGGAACGGGGCGCGTTTCTTTCTCACACCCACGCGGCTCGCCCGGCCGATCTTTCGTTCGAGTCCGAGCCGCGGAGACCCGGACACCGTACACTTATCAACGGGGGGTGAAACACCTTCGGACAAAATCCGTCATCCGCGCGTCATCCACCCTTCCAACCTTCACCCGTTCCTTCCTCGTCACGGTTATTCACAGGACTAAATGAAATTTTCGATACAAGCTCTAATATTAATTCGCGACTCTTCACACGCAAATTTAAATTAATCTTTTTTAACATTGCACTGAGATGTTTTTCGGTCGGCAAAGCGCTTGACGATTTTTGGGTTTGTAAACTCGCGGTAGGGAGAGCGGGGCAAAACGGACCGGTCAACTCCATTTGGTACACAGAGAAAAAAAATCAATTGAGTCAACAAAATGTGCGCTTACGGATGGCGAAACAAATGTTTGGTTCGATCGAACTAACAGGCCGTCGATTCAAATTTTTCTTTACTTAATACAGCAATTATTTCGTTCTATCAACCAAACATTTTTTTCGCCACCCTTAAGCGCTCATTTTGTTGACTCAATCGATTTTTTTTCTCAGTGTATGCGATGTTTTATTTTTTTTTGCCAATGGCGAAAAATCACTGGAGTAGTCCGTTTTACCCCGGCACTATATCTGTAATGAGATTTAAAGTTCGGAAAGAGCCGGCGGCCCTAGACGAGAAGTTGTACTGTCTGGTTGTTTTCAAAGTCCACTGGGGTACCGGGGGAGAAGGCAAGCAGCTAAACTAGTACTATCAGGTAGTAGTGGAAGCATCGAGCGCGTTCGCCGTTGCAGCCGTCGAGCGTGGCGAGAGAGCGAAAGTTCGCCCCAGTGCCTCCATCCTGTCTGCACTGTGCTCGCTGGCTGTGCACGTTCTCCCTTCTCTCTGTCTCCGTCCATCCGCTCTCTCCGGCAATTTCTATCGGTGTCTTCGTCCGCGTTGCCCGGTTTCGCTGCAGTTTCGCGACTCTCCGTCCGGGCAATCGCGGGGGTGGCTCCGTATAGCCGGTAGGGTTGCCAACGGCTACGTGCGTTTACGGGCTACGTGTTACGGGAACGAGAAAATCGATGCCCGTGCAACCATCCAGCGTGCACAGTTGAAATTTACGGTACGCCCGAAGTTATCGCTAAAGTTGATCGCCCTACCTCCAACTTCCTCCTCTTAATTAATACCATCGTACGCATGCACGCGAGAGTCGAGAACAAAAAAAAAAACAATCTCTTAATTTTTCGGTAATAACAGCGAATGTATGCAACATCATCTTTGCGGAAGGGTGGGATTAATTTAATTCTGGAACTTTTTTAAATTTCCATAGTTCCCCTATTTGCATATCGGTGCTTTAACGCCACGAGGGCGTTACGAGCGGTGTCTGTACATGCCCTTGCCGCTCTCAGCCATCGACCTGCTTTTGCGAATTCCTTCTTTCTCCGCCGAGAAAAACAGTTACACTTTATCTTTGTATTTTATTTTATTTTTATATTTCCATTATCAATATTTTAAAGCATTTAAACTCATTACCATTGCTAGCCATGTACCCGGCTATAAGTGAGCGCACTCTGAGGCGGATATCAACGATACAAAGATTGCCGTAAATTTTTGCCGCATGTGCTCGAGTGCCAGTGAATCCATAACTGTACGCCACCCCTTTCCGTCCGGGGCTCGAGACGACTCTCTTTTCTCCCGCTATCGAGTCTGCGAAAGTTCGTTCATCTCTGTCGCTGGCGCTTTCTCTCGGCGCGGGGGTGTAGTGGAAAGTGTGTGCCCCAGTACGTTGCACAGTTTCCCTCGTAGTCTCGGCCGCCCTTCCTTCCTCTCTTCCTTCCTGCTTGGAACGTCGGGCCGGCGGGAGGAGCCTCGCCACCCTCGTTCGAGCAGTTTGCTGCACCGTCGCCACTACCACTGCCTACCACTACTATCGCCGCGACGGGGTGGAGGGTGGCTCGTGCACACCACGTCCCATCCAGGAGAGCCGGCGTCGGGCCGCTCGCCCCGCTGAGAGTCGCTGCCGCGCGGCGCTCTCGAGCGCTGAATCAATACCGGCAGACATCCTAACTCACTGGAGGTCAATGCCTCGTTCCCGCGGGCCCGACGACCTCAACCTCCTCTGCCTTCTACCCTACAACCTACTCATACCGCGCGCGGCCGAGACCACCCAGATCCACAGAATCTCCCGACGCAGACGTCGGGACGCGCACCGCGAGGCTCGGGGGGATGAAGTTTCGGGAGAGAGAAAGCCCGATGCGCTTTGCAACCGGTAGAAAAGAGGGAGTCAAGTTTTGGCGAGGCGAAACACGTTACGACGACGAGAGAATTTCCACGACGGATGCTCTCCTCCTCAACCCTCTCGCTTTCTCCGGCGAGATGCCGAACCTTAGGGCGCGTTCACAATGGAAATCGTTGATCGAGGGATTAAACGGATGTATCGAGATTTTGGGGATTCTATGGTCTAGTTATTTTTTTAGACTGGTCGTTACCATTCGCATGTTTACGAGCTTTTTTTTACTGTCTAGAAACATTTCGGGTTCATCGAAGTTCACAATTTTTTTAAAATTACTTAGGTACTTTAGTTGCTTTTATTACTTACTTTTTTATTTAAGTACTTATACACATATTAGGAAAACATACAGATATAATGTAATGATACTATGGCGATGACAAAAATACGTACAAGTACGGATACAATTTACATATTTTTTAGAGTAAAAAATAAAAAAACTGTTGGTTACCTAAAAAAATGGTTAAATTAACAAAAAAAAATAAAAATTGTGACACGCCAACTACTAGGAAATCATTGAACTTCCAAAACTGAAAAATGATTATGTTCTCTTTCTTTTCTTTTGAAACTCAATGTCCTGCTTATTTTTTATGCTGATCGTTTCCATTTGAATGATTAAGGTTTTTTTTTAACATTCAACAAACTTTTCTCGTTCACGGCAGTTCACGTTTAATTTTTAATTATTTATCCACATGTCATGAAAAAATACAAATATAATACAATGATCCCATCCCGATGACATACAGTTACATATTGTTTAGTGAAAAACAATTATAACCTAAAAAAATTGTTAAAGCAACATAAAAAAAAAATTATGAACTTCGAAAATTGAAAAATAATTTTTTTCGTTCCTTTCTCCAATTTAATTATGAGAGGCGAAACATTTTCGAACTATTCAACCTCGAATTACCGAACATCGTTATATAATAATTTTTCTTTCATTGTGAACGCACCCTTAACGTGCTTTTCTATCGCTCTTTCGCTTTCTTCTGCTTTCGCCTATTCTACTGTGTCGCCGCTATTCGCCCTTCGGAATAGCGATTTTCTCTTCTCTTTTCTCCCAGTCTCATGTCTCGTCGCCTCGCGTTTCCTCCCGCGCGGTCCTCTCGTCGCTCCTTCTGAAAAACTTGGCTTACCCCATCGGAGTAGGGACGCTGAGCCATTTCCACTTCCACACTAACCGAACTCTATGTCTCGGTACTTTACTGCCTGTACGTGCGGTCCTTCGAGTGCCATTTTGTTTTTATTGATTCTCCGCCGACCGAAGCCGCGATAGCAGCCTCACTGGCGGTTCCCGAAATTTTACAGTTACAGTCAAACTCGTAACTCTCCGCTCCAAAAGTAAAATAAAAAAAATAAAAAAACATACCACCGAACTATTCGCAGGATCGTACTTTTATGCAATTTTCGCTTAAAACAGTCCGAAACAAAGCATGGGAATTATAAAAAAAGAACCCCAGGCGAAGACTCGGTTGAACTTGCAGGGCTCGTCTACCCGCTTATGAAAGGGGAACGAAAATCGTCGTGTCTCAAGGGGCTCTCGACACGCCCTTAAAAAAAAGAAAAGTACAAAAAGGAAAAAAGAAGAGAGCGAACGAAGAAGATAAAGGGAGCAAGAACTACACTGTGGCAGTGTCAAAACATTCGTTGTCTCCATCCCCCTCGTCGTTAAAGAACGTAGGACAGGCAGAGCAGCATCAGCGAAGCCAGACAGGCCGGCGAGCGTGCGTGATCGTGGCGGGGGGTAATGGGAAGAATAGAAAGAAAAGGGTTCTGCAATGCGCCCAATGCGAAGACAGCGAAGAATTCGCAATATGCATTCCCTCTGCTCTCTGCGACTACTAAAAAAAAAGAAGAAAAAAAAGGTTTCCATATACATGACCCACCCGGAGTGGTGTTGGTGCCCGAGAGCGTCAGGACGATCCAGCGAAATGGAACGAAACGACTCCGCCGGGGGAAACAAAGACATTGACATTCAAAAGCAGAAAGCAGCATATACGGCTGGCATCAGCGGCAAGCCAACCATCTCTGTGTTTCCTCTCTTCTGTCCTCTCATCCTCCGACAGCGGCGATGCCACTCCATACGGAGTTACTTCGGGCCAGACGAGAAAATCCCCCCCCCCCCCCTAAACCCTTCCCTCGCGAGTCAGCCGATGAGGCAAAATGCAGCGAGGGGGAAGTACATTTCGCGTACGCGAGCGCGAACAGGAGAAACCCTATGCGAGAATAAGCATTCACCCCGTCAAGTTACCGGGGTGACGCCGCACGGGCACACTCTCTCGCGTCACTGTTTCGAGCCGCATGAAAGGCCCGGCCGGGAGACTCTGATGGTCTTATCGAAAATTGCTTTCGACCGCCTTCCGAAACTGCAGCTCCGGATTCGCCATTGGCGCGTTACGGGAGGGTTGTTTGGCGCGGTGGTTGATTCGCAGAGGAGAAACGGGGCGAAACGGGGCGAAACGGACTATTTTAAGGGAATAGGTCACCCAAGCGACTTTTCTACTTTTGGAACTAAAAATCATGACGAGTGTTATAGAGCAAGAATAAGGCTTTTTAAAAAGGATTTCTGATAATTTTTTACCACACGTATTCTGAGATGCATGAGCTTGATGTGCCAATTAGCATGAGCTGCATATAGTGCAGCGTGAAAAGCAACATTCTTTTTTATTCAATATATATTTCCAGAGTACTTTATTAGATTACTTTTTTTTTAATTAGCGTCACAATATTATTATTAGGAACGCATTAAAACAATAGAGCCGCGCCCATAGATTTTTGAAGATATTATGAGTTGAAAGAGCTTCGAGCCATCTATATGAATAGATAACTATTCAACCATTGCTAGCAATATGCCTAGAACCACTCTCCACCATTAAGAAACGGCGGCCGTATAACGTTTTCCCTTAACCATTTTTTTCAGGACGGTTAAAAAAGGGCTTGTTTCGAATGCAGAACACTGGTCCGTTTTGCTCCGGGGTATGAAATGCAGCGACGAGGAAAGTACACACGCGAGCGCGAACGACATGTACTTTCCCCGCATAAGCGAGCGCGAACGAAATGTACTTTCCCGCATACGCGAGCCCGAACAGGAGAAACTCTATACGAGAATAAGCATTCACCCCGTCAAGTTACCGGGGTGATGTAGCATCGGCAACCACTCCTTTGCGTCACTGTTTCGAGGCGCATGAAAGGCCGGGCCAGGAGATTCTCGCTGATGGTCTTATCGAAAATTGCTTTTGACCGTCTTCGGAACTGCAGCTCCAGATTCGCCATTGGCGCCTTACCGGAGGATTGTTTGGTGCGCTGGTTGAATGGCAAGGGAGAAACGGGTCGAAACGGACAAATTTCAACCATTTTTTTTTAGGATGGATAAAAAAATGCTCTTTTGGAATGGTCCGTTTTGCCCCGGGATTCCGTCTTGCGGCGCTCTCACCGCGAATGGGTGAGACGAGCCGGGAGCTTATTTTCCATTGCCGGTCAACAGCAAGAGGGGAACGCAGTAGCGATTGTTGAACTCCGCAGAGGAGATTTGGACGAATTCGTGTTATTCGAGCTAGACCTAGAGAAAAACATGGCGAAGTGCGCGCAGAGGCAGGACGTAAAATTAGAAGGATCGTTCAACTCTACGGGATTTGAGACGGAGCCAAGAAAGCACCTCGCGCCGACGACTCCCTCCCTTCATCATCGTCCTCTTCTTGTTCTTCTTCTCCTCGTTCTTCTCGTTCATTTTTATTTCTCTTTTATACACTTTGCAGTGTTTCGCCGCTGCAGTCAGCAGGATAACAGCCCATAGCTCGGTTATGTCATCGTGACGTTATCGTCACGAAAAGAAGAAACCGGAAAAAAAAGAATTTCGTAATATATTCCGTCCCCGGAGTCTCCACTCTTCGTCTCGCTTTGCCCGAGCGTTTTTACCCTACGGCAATTTTTGGATTAAATTGAAACAAAGAATCAAAAAATATTTCTAAACGATAAAAATCATTGAGTGTCACGTGCGAATGCCATCGAACAGCATGGTAATTTTCCGAGTCGACACTGCAACTTTTTTATCGATCCTTCTCCGCCCGGAAATGGTCCGGGACGTTTATCGCGGCGAATTCCATGATGGATGGTTTTACGTTTGGCGCAGCGACAAATGAACGCGGACGTTCCTGCACTGAGAAAAACTTACATGGTAAATAGTTGCCAGGGGGACGTCTACAGTTTACAGTTACGACAATGACCAAAAATTATAGTTGTAACTATGATTATAGTTATAACTATAATTACAGTTATAACTATAATTATAATTGTAACTATAATTATAGTTGTAACTATAATTATAGTTGTAACTATAATTATAGTTGTAACTATAATTATAGTTGTAACTATAATTATAGTTTAATCAATTGAGTATATACTATCGCAAACTATCTATATAGACGTCCTCCCTGGGAACCATTCGTTATCAGTAGAACCGCGCTTATCGGACCTTCGATTATCCGAGACTCCGTGTTATCCGAAACACCCAACTTATCCGAGCCCTCCGCGTTAACCGAGATGTGGGCTCGGATAATACGCAAAACTCGGTTAAAACGGATAACGCAACTGTAACTGTTACATAGTTGCATATGCGCTTAAACATTGTACAGGTTTGCTGCGTCTTTATATTACGATCTGTAAATAGTACCAGTTTGAATTGAGTATGTTATCCGTGTTATCCGAATTTTCGCTTATCCGACGTACGCTCTCCCCACATTACCTCGGATAAACGGGGTTTTACTGTAGTAGGAAATACCATCCTTTTTCTCAGTGTGCGTCCAGTCCGTCATCGTATACATTATCGTCCGTCGATCTTTTTGGTCGTGTATGCACCCAGAAAAAAAAATTATTTGACGGCCGCCGTTTATTTGATTTGAGTTAAGGTAGTACTAGCACAATGACTGACGCCGCCTAAGTTCGAGAGAAAAAAGACAAAGATTACAAACACTTCTCGATGAGAAAAAAATCTGAAAAA